>SCDY01000589.1:0-59618 GCA_004143825.1 Drosophila micromelanica
GTGCGTGATACATGATAAACTGAAATCAAAAATAATTTAAAATTAGCATACAAAATTCCCCTAGCTGCTTACAATCAGAATGCTGAATAGAATAAAGGCGCGGTGTATAAAAAACGAAAATGGCACATTCGCGACCAAATAGAGCATGAGGAAATACATGGCTCCAATGATGCAAATAATTCCAAGAATCACAAGCACCACAATATCCAGCGTCAAATCATGCTAAAAAAAAATAAAATAAAATAAATAATATAAAAAAATATGAGTAATAGCTTACTGGTATAAAGGATCCTATAAGAAGGAATATCACTAGCACAAGGACCCATATAAGGAAGCTTATAATAAATTGGAACTGATAATGACGCACAATTAGCGTTGTAACTCCGAGGACAATGGTTTCGTACTGTATTGGTCAAAACATGAGCAAAGAACAAATGGAATATTATTCAACATACAATTAATATCGCAATCAGCCAGTTTAGGGGTACAATGAAGCGCAGATTGTCAAAGAATATAAATATAATGATGAGTATTAAGCTCAGCAAAAAGCAAACAATGCTAACCCAGTAATGTAGACGGAAAAACACATTTATATCGAAGCTACAAATAGAATAAAAAAAAAAAAACATTGTTAAATATTTGTGATTTTTTATTAAAAAATACTCACATTAGATAGAATGCAACCCATTGCAAGAGCGCAAACAATAGAAAAACTCCTGTTAGACAATATGTAATAATAGCGAACTTTCGACGTTGTTGTCTGTAGTTATACGGACGTGCCTCACGGTAATCGGCCATTTCCTTTTTTTTCAAATTTGTCTGTCAGTGTATGTCTTTAGTCTGTATTATTGTAAAGGTGATAGCAAAAGCAATGAATTCCGGATTTTTGAAATTGTTTGTTGCACGCCAAAGTGCTGCCCATAAACACAGAGCTGCTTTGAACGTATGTCTTCGATAACATTACGCACTGACCAACACTGGTCGCTTTTCGCGCATTTAGTCTGCTGCATTAACAAAACATATAGTTGCATGTTTATATAAAAATGGACGACGAACTCGATATCTATGATGACCTGGATGATTTCCAAGAGATCGAAAATAAAGTAAGTTTAATTGCACCAATGGAAAAAAAGCAATATCTATTTGTTTAAATCACTAGAAATCCAAAGAATTGGAGGCCTGTGAAGCGAAGTACGAGGCCGCCCAGCTGGAAATTGCGAAGTTGCAGGCGGAAAACAAAGCGCTCGCAAAGAAAATTAAGACAATGGAAGTGAATTTTCAAAATCTGCTCGATACCGCCAAGGCGGAGATCAAACGCAAGGATGCGCAAATAACGCAGCTGCGCAAGGAGTAAGTAGCAAAGGACCAAGAACAAAGATGCAGTAAAATGCATATTTATGATTTTTGTCTGTTGTATAGGAAAGATGATATTTGCTTTAGACGCAAACTGCCGCCCAATCTTGTGCAGATGAAGACGCAGACACAGCCTGTGGCTGACGCAGCACATCAGCAGCAGCAGAAACGCTTTAAATACGATGACGTTAGTGCACGGCAAGCTGAACTCTCGCACAACAACAATAACGTTGATGGCAATGTGAAGCTGCAACAGGATAAACAACAGCGAACCAGGCAGGAAGAAAGGATGCATCACAAACGGGACAACACAGCGGATGCAACAAGAAACACGCAGGAGAGAAACACACAGCACAGAGAGCGCGATCGGGAAAGAGACCGCGAACGAGATCGGGATCGGGATCGGGAACGGGATCGGGATCGGGATCGGGATCGCGACCGGGAACGAGATCGCGAACGAAGCCGACGTCGCAGTCGCAGCCGCAGTCGAGAGCGGGGCAAAAGTGCCGGCCATAGGCAACAAGCCAACAAGGAGTTGAAAAGAAGACGCTCACGCTCTCGATCCCGTTCGCCTGCAAGTCACAAGAGCAGCAACAGCAGCAGCAGGAGCAGGTAAGCTCGTATATTTAGATTAGAGCATTTAATGCCAATAAATTGCGCCGTATAAAGCCACAAATCGCATTTGCAGTAAACGCCACAATTCGCGAGAAACTGAACGAAAACCAGATGTTAAATCAGCTTCACATGAGCAGCGGAACAAAAAGAAAACCATGGAGACGCTCTTTGGCAGCACACCGCAGCACAACAGCCCCACAGAGCGGTCAATTGAAAGCAATGAAAAGGTGCTCCAGAAGCTAATGAATAATACTGAGCCCTTCACACCACAAGAGCTCTACACGCCGCAAACTCAAACTGCAGTGGAGACTAGAAGAGACCAGCCGGAAACACCGAAAACTAAGCAACAATTGGCTGAAGAAGTTAACAACTATTTTGTAAGCAATGCTGAAAAGCTCGAAAAGCAACAGACTCAAAGCCAAGAAGGTCAATCTAAAAGTGAAGCTGATGCAGTAAATGAATTGCTTAAAGAGAGAAACGCAATACTGAAATCACTTGACGAAAATGATGTGGATGAAACGGAATCCAAGCAAGAGGTGTTGGCTGAGGAGCAGCCAACAATAGAGATGCCCGATGTGGCAGGCAAAGTATTAAATAAAGACGAAAAGCAAACTGAAGTGAATGAAAGCCTGGTCGAAGATGAGTTAACAAGAGATTCGGAGGAGGTGGACAACAATATACAAATTCCTGGACTGGATTTAATTGACAATAACAAATTAATTGCTGCGGATGATGCAAAAACAAGTGAACACATACCAGGACTAGATTTTACAAAAACACAAGATTACATACCTGGTCTGGATTATATGTCTGAAGAGGATGCACTAAAGAAAGTAGATGTAGAAGCACATGACGAGGAATTAACAAAAGATATGGTTAATAAAAATACAAATGAACAACTTTCGGGATTGAATGTAAAAACTGCAGGGGAAGCTGCAACGACTGTGGAAACAGAAACAGATGAAAATAGGACAGGTCTGGAGTTGACAGCTGGAGAGGAGCTAACAAAAGATATGGTTAATATAAAAACAAATGAACATATTGCGGAATTAAATGTAAAAACTTCAGAGGCAACTGCAGAGCACGTGGAGACAGAAAAAGATGAATATATGCCAGGACTGGAAATTAAAGCTGAACAGGATCTGACTAAAGATGTAATTGAACATATATCGGAATTAAATGAGAAAAATGCAGAGGAAGCTGCAAAGGATGTGGAGACAGAAAGACACGAACATATACCAGGTCTGGAATTGACATCTGGAGAGGAAACAATTCAAGAAATAGATAAAAATACAAATACAAATTTACCCGCTGAAGAGGAGCTAACAAATATAAATAAACCTATTTCAGATTTGAATTCATTAGCTGCAGAAGTGGCAAATCAAACAGCTAATAAAGATTTGCCAGAAATTGCGGAAAATTATGAAAAAACGCCTGAAATTCAGTTAACTGAGCAAGCTAATAAACCTCAGCTGGACGTGATAACAAAAGAAACCGACAAAGATAAACAAGACTGCACGCCAATTAAAAAAAGCAAAAATTTGACAACAACTGCAAAAGAAATTAAACATAAAAAAGTAAAGAAAAATAAAACCGCCGTAAGAAACAAGACAAGTCAACAAACAAAAGAAGAAAATCAGCTGACAGAAAGCAGTCAAAATGTGGATAAAAATGATGAGAATCCTGCAGCAGCAAAGCCCACATTAAGTGAATCCCCCAAAAACACATCAACAGAGGAGAGTTTGGTGACGCCCCAACCATCCTTGAAGAGCATAGAAATAATTGAGGATATACGTTTGCCGGTCATGATGGACATCGAGAATATTGCAGTCAAAGTCGATGAACCAAGCGAAGAGCAAAAACCGGGAGATACTCTCAAAGTTAATGAGAACACTGAGCAGGATAGAATTGAGCAGGCGGCGTCCGAGATTGGCGAGAGTCAGCTGCAGTTTATAACAGTTAATCAGAATGCGGTCAATTCAAAAGTTGTGGCTGTTAATACGACAATAACGCCCAAGCTAACGGTTGTGGCCGCTACAGTTATGTACGCTCAACCGGATTCAACCAAGATCGATCACAATGACGACGACGCCGCCCTCGAGGCGGTCATGAACGAAATAATGCCGGAGAAGCCACAGACAATCGTATTGGATGAGAGCTATCCGAATTTGAGTCTGGAAACGGATACCATAGAGCTGGCACTGGAGCAGCTGCATCAGCAGTCGCACAACGATGAGCATCCGGACGAGACGGTGGTCACATCCACATCCATGAAGGGACCGCAAACGCCCAAACAGGATCTCATACAGATCCTAATGCAATCTCCACTGCAGCAGGCAGCCGCTAGTCCCGCTAAAGTCAAGATCCGGGTCAAGAAAAGCGGTGCACATACAGCCAGCGAGCGGCTAACGCCCACCAGCAATAAAACGCCGGAAAGACGCGAAAAAACGCCGCTCAAGAAACGTAAAATCCATCTGGATGAAGAGGCATCCGATGCCGTCGATTCCGTTGTGCCGCAGACGCCAACAGATGAGGATGCGGTGACAACGGAGCCATCGCAGCTGCACGTGACCATCGATGAAACCTTCAATGACAGCGCCCAGGAGCAAGGACACAGCCTGAACAGCAGCGACACTTCCCTGGTGACCAAACGCTGCTCGCTGGGCAACAGCGACTATCAGTTCGAGCGGATCAACGACGAGGTCGTCCTGCGCGTCACACGACGTCGACGACGTCCAGCGGCCCAGCCAGCTGCCATTCAGGAGATATAATTATATATACCTATATATACAACACATCAGTAAGATATCTGGCTATATGCTTACTTACGCTATGGGAAACTTAAATACATAATATATTTTATGTAGCTACAGGGGAACTTTATCCTTACTTAGTATAATACATATGCGATCTAATTGTCTTGACTAGTATATAAAAATTGTGATTTTAGATAGTAAATATCATAAATATGTTAATTTTTTGGTGGAGTTCTTTCCGCTTATTTACATGAAGAAAATATATTATTAAATTTACTCGAATTAAAAACTTTCTTAATGTTTTATAAATTTCAAATTGAATGCTGTTGAATTACAAAAATAAAAAAAGATATAATTTAATGTAATTAAATTTATTTAAAAATGAAGAACTAATTAAAATATTTAAAAAAACAAATTTTGGCATACAAAAAGATCAAAGTTTAGATATAAATACTTGAAAAAAAAAAACGATAAATAAATTGATATTTATTTTATGTGTATATATAAAGATTATAAAGATAAAATTTATAATGTTGTGAAAGATTTTGCTAGTTTCTTCTTAAAATTTGTTGAAAGTTTTAAAAATATAATTGAATTACGAAATTGTCTCTTAAAGTAGTCTTTTAATAGGAAATCAACGTTTTAATAATAGCAGTAGTTATTTTTTGGCGTTGTTGGCGATATATAATTATCCACAACCAACTTATTGCTAATGCTTAGGTGTCTATCGCACAAATCGGACCATTTCGGTGCCAGTTGAAATGTAAATAGACACATAAGCAAAAAATCGAAAAATAATATCAACGCCGCCAAGAGATAATCATGATCACGAATTTCAACAAATCGCCCTCCGTTGATGATCTGTGCGTGATGAATGCTGAATAGAATAAAGGCACGGTGTATAAAAAAGAAAATGGCACATTCGCGACCAAATAGAGCATGAGGAAATACATGGCTCCAATGATGCAAATAATTCCAAGAATCACAAGCACCACAATATCTAGCATCAAATCATGCTAAAAAAATAAATAAAATAAAATAAATAATATAAAAAAATATGAGTAATAGCTTACTGGTATAAAGGATCCTATAAGAATCACTAGCACAAGGACCCATATAAGGAAGCTTATAATAAATTGGAACTGATAATGACGCACAATTAGCGTTCTAACTCCGAGGACAATGGTTTCGTACTGTATTGGTCAAAACATGAGCAAAGAACAAATGGAATATTATTCAACATACAATTAATATCGCAATCAGCGAGTTTAGCGGTACAATGAAGCGCAGATTGTCAAAGAATATAAATATAATGATGAGTATTAAGCTCAGCAAAAAACAAACAATGCTAACCCAGTAATGTGGACTGAAAAACACATTTATATCGAAGCTACAAATAGAATAAAAAAAAAACATTGTTAAATATTGGTGATTTTTTATTAAAAAATACTCACATTAGATAGAAGCAACCCACTGCAAAAGCGCAAACAATAGAAATACTCCTGTTAGACAATATGTAATAATAGCAAACTTTCGACGTTGTTGTCTGTAGTGCCTCACTTCCTAAAATTGTCTTTTGTGTGTATTATTGTAAATGTGATAGCAAAAGCAATGAATTGTGGATTTTTGAAATTTTTTGTAGCGCGCCAAAGTGGTGCCCATAACTCAGAGCTGCTTTGAACGTATGTCTTCAATAACATTACACACTGACCAACACTGGCCGCTTTTCGCGCATTTAGTCTGCTGCATTTACAAAACATATTAGTTGCATGATATAATATAATGTAATTAAATTCATTTAAATTAATAATATATTTAATTTTTATTGGAAATATTTTAAAAAATTTTAAAAATACTTATTTTATATATTTCTATAAAATATAATTAAAATACGAAACTGTCTCTTCAGGTAGTCATTTAATGGGGAATCAAGGTTTGAAATCTACTTTTACATATTTATACAAAATATTCAAATTTGTAAACTATAATGTACTAAAATGTATAAAAGTAGCATTAAAATACTAAACCAAATTTTTCTTGTTTTAAATATAATTTGATAACAAAAATAAGATTTAGTTCAATCAATATTATCTTAAAGTTCCTTTGAAATATTTTATTTTTGAAATACAAATAATTAAATTTTTATATATATATATTTTTTAATTTTATATTAAAGTTGACAACAAAAGTAATGAATAACATATTAAATTAAATTGATACGAAGTTTACGTAGTTTTCTACGCCAACAAATCTCGAATAAATAAGGTTGTTTAATTAAATTTTTAAAGCATAAAGAATTATGATCCAGTCTAGGCCTGTTTGGGCTTCTCCTCGCCCAGGAGGAGGCGTCGCACGACGGCGAGCTTGAAGACGGGCACCGAGAGCAGGGCGCCCAGACAGGCGCCGATCCAATAGACGATGATGTGCTCCAGGTTGCTGTGGCCGCGACAGCCCCATTTGAGGGCCGTGGCCAGCACCGGATTGAAGTAGCCGCCGGAGAAATTGAACGCTGTAAGCAGTGCATAATTAAAAGCGTAAACTTTTTGAGAGGACATGATTGGCGATTGGTAGCCACATCGCAGACGGGCGCGTCTCTTACCTGCCACCACCAGGCTGGTGCCGATGAACGAGTCAATGTAGCTGCTGAACTTTGGCTCCTGTTCGCTGATCGTCTTCGAGGCCAGTCGGCAGAGCAGCGTGGCCACGCCCTCAATGGCAGCGCCCACATAGGGACTAACCTGCAAATCGGCATTGCACTCCTCGAACGCACGTCCCTTGTGCGTCTCGGCGAACTCCAGCCACCAGAAGACCTGGACAATGCGATACACACAACAGCCGCCCATCAGCTCCGCCCAGGTGAGCAGCGCCATCTCCTTGAAGCTGGTGCGTCCCTCCAGGACATCCTCCATGTGCGTGTACGGGCAGGCGGAGGCGTCGCCCCACACCTTGCCCCACCAGATGGTCAGCAGGAACAGGAATATCGCATAGGTGGCCACGCCAAAGTTATCCGCCACTGCAGGACCATTGAGATATATATTTTACTCGATTTGATTTCGAACTTCAACTACGACTTACCGATGATCAGCTCAAAGCAGCAGGCGCACAGCTCGGCGGCGGCAATCGCCTCGTTCATCAGCACGGGAACGAGGCCATCGTTGCTGAGCAGGCGACGACTCAGCCGGCGTCCAATCTGCGCCGCGATGCAGCAGCCGACCATGAAGCCAGCGCTTATGCCGAGGGCTGTCATTGACATCCTGCCGTACCTTAAAACAAAAACAATGTAGTCACGAAATAATAAATTTATTATTTGAATTGAAATATATAAATAATATATATATAAATAATAAATCAGTTCGAAACTCTCACATTAAATCAACACATCAAATATTCGCAGCACGGCTCGAACCTATACCTCGCTTTCAGGCTCAGTTCGTGAGCCATGAAACCATGATTTGGTATGCACTTTAAATTTAAATTTAAGTAAAATCTTTTTTATAATATTTATGGAGCATATCTTCTGTCCGTTGGGCTCACGTTTTGAACCTATTTAGTTCAGGTTCTAGCCATGATGGTTCCGATTCGCATTATTTTAAATAAAAAAGGAATGCAATGTATTTTATATTTTATTGGAAATTTTCGTTGTTTGTTTTAATATTTTTTTAATTCAACATATATTTCTTTGAATGCTATTTTGCATTTTTTTTATAACGAATTTAAGTTTTAAAGGCAATTTTCTAATATTCGAGAGTCTACTGTATTTTTGTTTGGGTTATTTGAATATTTGTTTTATTTACACGCTGCACTTGTGAGCATTTCGGTTAAAGGCATAACGCACACACAAGCATTGAAAACTATTTTCAAATTCGCAGCACGCCAATAATGTGCTAAAAATATTTACAGCTTGTTAAGCAACACAAAATATACATCAAATTGTCACAAAACAATGTTTGTTTTTTATTTTTGTATCTATTGATTAGCTTAATTGTTATTTAACTTTTTGTTTTAGAAATTGTACTTAAAATTTCAACAAAATTATTCAATTTATTTTAAAACTTTTTTTTGCGGATTATTTTTTAATAGACACTAATTGATCATAATTATCAAATGAGTTTGTAAAATCATTTGATACGATTTTGAAAATGTAATAATTCAATTATCTTATAATCAATTCAAATTGTAATTTCATCGAAATACATACTATGTAAATTCGCTTTGTAACTGGCCAAAAGCGACCGGCACAAGATCGTAAATACAATTGCGAGCTCTCGTCGTTGTCGACTCCGACTGAACAAGAAGCTTTATTGAATTGATTGCTCGGGGCTCATCTGTCGCTCATCGTCGTTGAGTCTATTATTAAACAAATGTCTGCCGCTCAATATTCAGCATGCTAATGCTATGACCACATACACATAGCTAACGCATCTATGTATGTGGGCAGGTGCCAGCGGATGCTCAAAAGCTTAGGCAAAAAGTTGTGTGCGAGCGTATTACACGATTACTTTTGTTTTCTCTCAGTCTGTTTATACCTGTTTAAAACTAAAGCAGTGCTTCTTTAATAATAAAAACAATTAAGAAAATTAGCATATTTTTCGATATTTGAATAAAATAAAACGTTACCAACTTTTTTAAACAGTGTGACCAAAAACAACCTATGAACCATATCGATAACTATTTAAGCTTAACAGCACCATTCTGAGCTTAACAGTGACATTGGCACGCAACAGAGAGCGCTAACAGCAGCAGCAGCACACAACAACAAGTGAGTTTTTGGGTTTACATAAACAAATATTATAATTAAGTATTTTTATAACATAGAATAATATATTTGACAGTGCTGCAACGATTGTGCAGGTCGCAAATTCACAGATTGCCGTTGTCATACTGCGCAGGCAGCAACCGGCGCTATGGAGCAAGACAGCCAGCCACAGAACCTGCAACGTCAACAACAACAACAATATCAACGAAAACAACAACAACCAAAATAGAAATTCCATCTGCTCTGAATGCGGCTTTTACCGAATGGCGTCCCATCTATCGATTGCCTATGATACGCCTGATTGCCGCCTTCAATCGACTGAAAATCCACCAGGCCATTGTCACAGCGGCCGGTTTTCCATTGGCCTTTGCCCTGGAGCAGTCCAGTGAAGTGACCGGCGATGTGCTGGGAATTTATGGAGCGATTGGCGTCAGTGGCATGTTGACGCTGACGCTATGCAGCTTTGCGTCCGCCAACATTGTTGGTTTCATCTACATAAACGAGCAGCAGGATCAATTGAAATTGGCCTATGTGGACTACTGGGGACGACGCAAAGAATCCCTCGTTGATATTGAGGATTTGCTGCCCGACTGGGAACCGAAGAGCAAAAGAAGTTTCGGTTTCTATCAGCCCATATGCCTGCGCAACGATGCCAAACAGCGGTACAAGCTGCTCCATCGTTTCGGTGTCATAACCGATCCCCTGGTATTTGAGGGTCTGTTCGGACAATGATATATATTTTTGTTATTGTTGAAGAAATAAATGTTATAAGTTCATGCAAATGTATACAACAGGATAAACTTTAGAAAGTTTATATATTCTATAAGCCGGGGTACGTGTACATAAAATCCCAAAAATGTTGCAACCTCAGATCTTGAAATCGTATTTCTGATATTTAAAAAGGCTAGAATCTAGTTCACATGAAAATTCTAATATATGTATGTACTATATGAAATCATTGGCAAAAATTTTAATTTTGTATGATTAAAATAATTATTGTGAAAAACCAATAATTCATTATATTCTATATAATTTTTACTTGTATATTAAATTGTACATTTTCATAGTTTTTTCATTTATAAAAATACATATTTTTATTAAGTTTACAATGGCTTTCTTGCTTAACTTGAAAACGTTTACAATCAATGTATGCCTTTCATAGAAAAAATATAAATATCTTGTATTGTAAACATAAAATTATAAATGGTCTGTTTTTGGTTAAGATTCATACATAAGCTATAAAAGTACAAATTGAAGGGCCGTATCTATATATATATATTTAAGTCTCTATGTTACTACCAGTGCTGTATACTCAATGAGATAATATTTCTCTAAATTCGCATTCAAATAACGGACTCGTGTTGTTGTCTGTTCGCAGATAGAGAAGTCGAGTTTTCAGAGTTAGCCGTTTGCGATTTATTGCCCAGTGCAATTGCATCAGCAACCTGTAAAAATGCATTAGTTTACAGTTAAATGTATTCTATCTTTATAAAAGTATATATGTTTATTTTGTCCTGATTAACCTACCGTATCCGGCAGCTTCTTGTGAAATGTTTCCGGCAAAAGCAGCGACAAAACGCCCGCCAGCATTGATACAGCGCCGAATAAAAGCAAGGGCAAGGGCTCATAATAATTGCCCTGAAAGTAAAAATATTAATTAATATAAAATAGAATAGAATTCTAATAATAGTAGATATTAGCACTAACCAGTAGGGGCACAAAAGGCGCCAGCATTGCGCCGAAACGTGCAAAGGTGGACATGACGCCAACGCCGCCGCTGCGTATTACCTGAAATGATCAGTTATATATAGTGATATATAGTTGACACGAGCTTTTCACTGTTGCACCAACCGTTGGCATCATTTCTGCTGTGTATGTGTAAATCACGGCAAACGATGAGGTAATCCCCAGTTTGCCAATTAAAAAGAGCGTTACAATCAACCAATTAGCACCTGATGAAAATATGGAATAGATTTTTAGCTGCAACTATTTAACGGGGCTTATATGTAATATGGAAAAATAAATAAGCATTGAGCTATTAGACATAAACCTTAAATGAGGAAAAATTTATTGTAAAATATGTTCGAAAAAATATCCAATATTTTTTAAAATAAAAATAAATAAAGAAAGCTGGCCAAAAGATTCAGCCGAACCTTAACTGAACAGTACAACATTTTTTTAATATTTTAGCCAAAAAATCTATATATATTTATTATTTATATATATTATATGCCTGCCCTCAAAGGTTGCATAAATTAGAATTTGCTAGAAGATATTCTGCAAGTTAAAAATAAAAATACTATAAATAATAAAAAATAAAACTGAAAGTAAACAAACCGAACCGTATATCATTTTTTTTAAGCCATATTTTCATTATATCTATAGCTCTCCGGTTATTAACTTTTCACAATTACTTCAGGCACTTTACGTTTTCCCTTGTTGGTATAAACTTTGCAGGCATGCATAAGATTAATATAATTTGAGAATAGTACAGATATGTTAGTGGCTGATATATATAACCGATTTGTGTGGCATACCCGTTGTCATATAGCCGCTGGCTGCGCACGTGATGGCGCAGAGTAGCAGCGGGCCGGACAAAGCCAGACGGCGTCCCAGTTTGCGCAGACACAACTATTTTTGGATTGTCAATTAATGTGAGAGGAAGAAAAGTATTTGTATGTATATAAGACATTTATAACATACCCAGGCCAAACTGTAGCCGGGTATCTCGATGAGGCAGACCAGCGTAAAATTTAAATACTTATTGCCGCTGAGATTGGTCGAGTTCAGTGAGAGACCATAGAACACAATGGCATTGACGACCCTGCAGAGAGGCGTATTAATATTAAAAAGTTGGAAATTTTAGTTAAATACTTGCCATATAAAGAGCAGGATGGCATAGCGCCAGATGAGCGCCTTGGAGGCAAATACTTGCTTCACGGATGACCAAATCTCGCGTTGCTGCTGCTGCAGCGGGCGCTGCTGCTGCTGCTTGTCCGGCGTGTCGTCCGTGGCTTCCAGTTGCTGCTGCTTGAAGCTGGCCATCAGCTCCAACGACAGTTCCCGGTGATTAACGTGCGCCGCCCGCCTGATAATGTCTACCGCCTTCTCGTGCTCGTTCCGCGCCAGCAGCCAGCGCACAGATTCGGGCACCAGCCAGAAGTACGCCACAACGAAGAGCGGCGGTATGGAGAGGGCGTACTGCAGTGTCTGCCAGCTGGACAGCAGCCAGGCGGCCAGGCCGAGCAGCGCCTCGCCCACGGCATAGAAATAGTTGAGCACAATGGAGGTCATTTCACGTTTGCGCGGTCCCACCATCTCCACGCCTATGATAAAGGCCAGCGGATAGACGCCGGATGTGCCCACAGCGTTGAGCAGGGCAAAGGCCAAAAAGCTGGAATAGTCCCAGGCCAGGGCCTGGCAAATGCCCGTCAGTGCCATAAATATGGTGCAGAAGATAAAGATGAGCTTGCGCCCAAAGCTGCAAAAAAAGACCGAGAATTGAAGTTCATAAAAAATCAAAAAATGTTATTTTCAAAAATTCATGAATTTTAAATATATATTTAATCCAGAGGAGAATCGGTTCATTTTTGACAAAGTTATGGGAACTTGAAATATGGAGGCTATGATTCGGAGAGTTTTACATGTCAAAATATTTGTCAATTTTTGCATGATTTCTAACCAAAAATTTGACTCCCTTAAAATTCCTTTAAATGTTGCTTTTTATGCTCATTATGACAAATAAAATCGATCAAAATATAAAATCGCAATTATAAATTTTGAAAAACAATTTTTTTTATGATTAAGGAGGTACATAATTTTTTGGCAAAAAAATTTATTAAAATAAATTTTCGAAAATTTTATGAATTTTAGATTTTAATCTATACAGCAAATCATGACTAAAATGCAAATCAAACGTAAAAATCTGGTTAATTTTAACAAATTTCTGAGAGTTTGATAATTTTCAACAGGCTTTAATGTTTCCTTTTATACTAATTGGTACATCTTTTATTAAATGATTTTAAATCTTGCAATTTTCAATTTAGTACAACGTTTTTTATTTTTTAAATTAAGTAACCAACCAAATCCAGGTTTACAAACGGAATTAAACCGTGAACTGAAGCAACAATTATTTTTGTGTTCACAGTCAATGTTTTGAATACCCCTAATGCAAGCTTTGTCTAGTTTATTTCTAGTCGCGAAAATGGTTGAAAATATTTTTGTAAATATAACTCACCGATCGGCCAGGTAGCCGAATAGAGCGGTGCCCACCACCAGGCCGGCAAAGTGTGTGCTGCCCACGAATGCCAGCTTCCAAGCGTTCTCCTTGCACGTTAAATGCCAATCCTGGACGATGGTGTACTCCCCGCTCTCGTAGACGAATTCGCGACAGCGCTGCTTTTGCTGGGGCACAAACATGGAGGCGTTGCACGTGGTCGACGGCCACTGTTGCACGTGGGTGTCGTTTGCCGCATAGCGCAGACAGGTGTCGCTTGGCGTAAAGTAGCCGTGCCTGTCCCGCGTGCCTGGGATGGCAACATCCAGCCAATCCGTCTGGTAAGGCGGCGGCTCGTCCGCGTCGCATTCCTCGATGCGGCAGCGATATTTTGGCGTGCCGGCTGTAAACACATAGGACAGACTGTTCGCGGCCGCAAAGAGCACGGGCAGGCAGATGAGCATATAGTTAACTCTCTGATAGGGTCCGAATTCGCCGATTTGCTTGAGTATCTCGTCAAAGTCCATGGCGGCGACGGGGGCTGCCATTCTCAGGCAGGCTTGCAAAGTCGCGCGGCGTTGCCACCTGTGCAAAAATTCTAGCCAATATTCTGTTGATCGGCCGGGCCACGTGTGTTTTATTTGTTCTTGCAACACTCTTAAATAAACAAACAAATGCGAGTACAATAAAAATAAATGTATGTAGCTTCAGTGCGCTGTTAAATAATAAACCGTTCTGTAAGTGGTTTCCGCACACTGAGAAAAACAAACATCATATTAAATTGAGCCTTCAAGGTGTGGTGAATTTCAAGGTGAATTACGGCGCTAACCTAAAATGGGTAATTTTCTTTATGTTGTTCATAGCAAAAAGGTAAATCAGCTGTGAGCGGCTGAGCAAGAGAGCGCAGCAAAAAGAGAGCCAACAAGTTTGTGTGTGTGTGTGAGTGGGGCATCCCCAAATGAGCGTGTGACGTCGTCGCAGAAGCAACGTGCATTAACGGTTGTTTTTATATTGAAGAGCTTAAAGCGTGGGAAATATTCAATGGTAAAAGGATTTCTTTAAAAATAATGCGCATATTTATTTAAATTCTAAAAATCAATAATGTTGCATTTGTATATTTTTTCAACTTTCCAAGGATTTGGATTTCTTTTTAATTGTAATGGGTATCATACTTTTGTCACGCAATGTGTAACGTCTCTGATCTTAAAAATTGTATATATTTTCGTTCAGTAACAAAAGCAAATAAGTCTTTGGAAAAAACGACACAAAACTTTGTATAATAACAAAGTTAATTAATTAGCTCACATGTTTTGTATTTTTGTAGAGTCGTTGATTATCCAAACTGTGAAAACTGTTTTATATTTTTATTTCCTGTGTACTTTATATTATTTACTGTTTTTAAACACAATTTAATAATTTCCCATTTTTTTTCTTATTTTAAAGCTTTTGCTTTTTGTATATTGTTAAAAAGAACAATATTTGTATATTTTTAAAATGCTTAATTTTTTAAAAATCTATTAAAATTTTTAAGCTTATTTCTTTTAAAATATTTTTCTATATTTTTAAAATATATTTCTTTGTTTGGGTGTTGAATCGAGCACAACATTAATTATTATATCATTTGTCAGGTTTGAATAAAGCGTTGTTTTCAATATTAAGAATATATACTGATTAAGATAGACAACTGACAATGTTAATTAAAATATTTACATTTACACTTGTTGCAAGCGAATTTAACTGGAATGCAGTTGATCGCAGATCCAGGAAATTGCATGCCTGTTAAGGCGCATGCAATCGCCTTGCCAATTGATACAAATTGTTGCATGTTGCCACAGTGCCTTATTCAAGTATGCGACAGTTGTGCTTTAAACGTTTCACAGCTGCAATAATGAATGTGTTCATTGACGTAAACTTGAATAGTTGCTCGCAAATGAAATCACTCAATCAATCAATCACTCCATCAATCAATATTTTGCACTCAATGCACAAATAAGAAGGGTCTCCAATTTCGAGAGTGGCGAACCTTACAAACGTGAATTCAGCGCATTTTTAATGCATGAGGTATATGGGAACTTTGGCAGGCTGTTAAATGTTATTGGCCTTGGATAATTTTAAAGGTTATCTGCATGTCTACAATTATTCGGTGATAAGCCGGCTGACAATGCAAACCAATTGTGATTATCTTATCGGCAACTGCATTCAGCAAAACCACAAATTTTATCATTAAAAACTTGCTGACATCTTTAAATTCATAACACAATTTTCCTTTAAACACTTGTCAGCTGTTCTGGGCTTAATTTTCGCGCCGTCAACGGAAGAAATTTCACAAACTCACCGCACGATGCTACGTTTCTCGAAGCACTGACATTTTTAAAACGTCAACAGACATCACAGTACAATGGAGAGCTTTCTTTTGCAATTGTATTTGTTTTAGTTCGTGACGTCGCCGGCGTCGAAACGCTGCTACTGAAAATCAATAAAAAGAAATTGCTAAGAGCGCAGCGCAGCGCAGCAGCGAGCGTCGCTCTTACTGTGAAGAGCGGCGGCATTTAAGAGTGCAAAGCTGACGCGAGGCGGTTTTGTTTGTTTATGGTGCTTTTGATCTTTTTATGCGCGCGACACTTCTTGGAAATTGGGCTTTGTTCAACAAAAAAAGAGCAACAATTTGGTTAAAATTTAGCAATCAGTGTGAAGGAGACAACAAAACAATAAACAAAGAAAACTTGCCGAAGCTTCCCAATTAACTCTTTTTTTTTCTTTATTCACGCGTTAAATTGTTGTTGCTGCCCATTAAAATATACATTTTTAAGCTGGTTTGCAAATTATTGTATATACATTCATACATACATATGTGTGTAGATTAATAGATTTATCATGGGGTATGACCAATAAAGGTATAACTTATGTGTATGTATTATTTGCATTTTATGGCAAACGACCTTCAATATTTTTGTGCTGCAATTAGAGTTTTCTGAGCTAAATAAAGAGTACAGTGGACGCTGGCAAAAAATTAATCTTTTATTGCAAAAATAATTCAGGTATTTAAAAATACTTTCTTTTATAAAAAAAATGAATAACTCTTTATAAATTTAATAAGTTATGTAAAGTAAATAAGTAAATATTAATAAAAATATGATATTTATTTAGTTTCAGAAAATGTTATATTTATAAATGTTATATTTATAAGTTATAAGAGTCGCAATTTATTGAGTATCCACTGTATAAATATTGTGCATGTGTTCGGTTAGTTCTTTGTTAACTTTAGGCATTACTTTTGATATCAACTCAAAATATATGTACTTACAAACATACATACACATGTATAAACAATATAGAACTCGGAAACCGGTTGATAAGCAAGCTGGAAGTGTTATTTTCGCTTCATGCAATTGTCAATATACATTGTATACTATAGATGTATTATATCTGTCATAGAATTGATTAACGATTAATGATTATAGTTGAGATAAGCAAGTGCATTGGTCTAATTTATTTTATAGTTTATTTATTTATTTCTTTATTTTATTACAGGAAGTGATATTGTGATTTTTAAAGAAAGTTCCCATATTAAATACATATGCATTAAGATACACCAATTGGGGGCTTACTCACAGCGAAGGTGCTTTTTACTTCTCTTCAATAGATAACGATTAAGCTATGAGTAATATCAGTGCACAGCATTTTCGCCGCAGCGATCCAACAGGAGAGTGAGCGAGGCGAATACTTTACTGTGCTCATATTCGCCCCATCAGCGTAAAAGCTTTGATGTCGTCGTTCAGTCTCTTCTGGAACGTTGAACAGAGCGCAGCACAGTGCACGGTTTGCAGTCGAGTTGGAGCGGGCGAGACAGTGTGACAGAGACAGCGAA
Source organism: Drosophila micromelanica (assembly GCA_004143825.1). NCBI lineage: Eukaryota > Metazoa > Arthropoda > Insecta > Diptera > Drosophilidae > Drosophila > Drosophila micromelanica. The sequence goes on from SCDY01000589.1 coordinate 17,565, forward strand.
TCGTGCAGAGACAATGGCTTGGTGGAATAAAAAAAAGTCCACCGACAATGCCGCCGGCTCCAATTCAACGAACAGTCAAGCGCTGGCAACGCAGGATCCGCGCACCCGGGTGAAGACAACGAGCGCGGCCACCGAATCCACAAATACGGCCGTGCAGAATTCAACGATTTTCGATAACAACAGAAACACGGTAACGTATGTGTCCACACGTCAAACGGTGACGCATACGCAGCAGGCGCGAGTGACGGAAATGATAACGCGTCGAACGCCAAGCACAGCCGAGCTGGAGGAGCTGTTGAGGCAGATGAACATGAACAAGGGCACCACCAACTCAACAACAACAACGACAACAACTACAACGAAAACCGGCAGTGGAGCTAACAAACGTTCCAGTTCATCCAGCCTGAATGGCGTGGCGCTGCGCTCGACGCCCTCGTTCAAGCCCAGCACATCGGAGCACAGGCGCTCCAGCACGCTGGTCAAGCTGGAGCAGACGACCATGTCACAGAAGCAGGGACGCAGTGTGACCCAGCATGTGGAGACCACTCGGGTGGTGCTTAAGCCCAGCACCAGCACATGGTCGCCGCCCAAGCCGGCCACCACAACTCCCTCCACAAGCTCAAGCTCCTCGTCCATTTACAAGCCAAATTTCAACTCCCAACTTGCCCTGAAACCCTTCGACTCCAGCTACGTATCGCCATATGCTAAAACAGGCACTGCCACCAGCTCCTTGCTGTCCAAACCCATAGTAACCAGCACCGTGCTGTCCAAACCCACAGTAACCAGCACTACCTCCTATGGCACAAGGCCCACATTGTCGACTCCGAAGTCCTTCATAAGCCTCAATCCCAATAGCGGTGCAGTGCCCAAACGTCATCCAATGACCGGGTCAGTCAGGGATGCACGCTGCGAGCTGAGGCCCGTTGAACCTCTGGTCGCCATGCCCAAGCCCAAGCCGGTCTTGAAGAAAAAACTTAAAGCAGCCCAGGTGATCATCTTTAATCACGAGAAATTCGATAATGGCAACGAGAAGCGGGAGGGCAGCGCCGAGGATGTTAAATCGTTGGAGAAAACCTTCAAGGAGCTCAAGTGCCCAGTGAAAGTAGTCAACAATGCAACTCTGAACATGATCAAGAACATTGTGCGCGAGTGTAAGTAAAAGTTTGCTTAAGATGGAGAGAGGGAAAGAGAGAAAGAGGGAGAAGGAGACAGAGTAAGAGAAAGAGAGAGAGAGAATGGAGATGAGAGAGAGAGAGTATAAGAGAGAAAGAGTGAGAGAGTATAGCAGAAAGAGTGAAAGAGAGAAAGAGTATAAGAGGGAGAGAGAGAGTATAATGGAGAGAGTATAAGAGAGAGAAAGAGTATAAGAGAGAAAGAGAAAGAGTAAAAGAGAGAAAGAGAAAGAGTATAAGAGAGAGAGAGAGAGAAAGTATAAGAGAGAGAGAAACAGTATAAGAGGGAAAAAGAAAGAGAAAGAGTCTAAGAGAGAGGGGAGGAGTCAGAGAGAGAGAGAGAGAGAATATGAGAGAGAGAGAATATGAGAGAGAGAGAATATGAGAGAGAGAAGAGGAGAGAGTAAAAGAGAGAGCGGAGGAGAGAGTATAAGAGAGAGGTGAGGAGAGAGAAAGAGAGAGGGTGAGAGAGAGTATAAAAGAAACAGAGAGAAGGAAAGAGAGAGAGAGTAAAAGAGAGAGAGAAAGTAGGAGAAAGAGAGAGAGAGTAAGAGAGAGCGGGAAAGTAGAGATAAAAAGAGAGCGAGAGTAAGAGTGAGATAGGGAAAGAGGGAAAGTAGATATAAAGAGAGAAATAGTAGAGAGGGAGTGAGAGAATTACAGCAAGAGAGCGATAATGATAGAATCAGAGAGAAAGAGAATGAGAGACTTACCCTTTGCACACACTTCTTACACACATTTTTCAAATATACTTTCTTAATAACACACACATCACCTAAATACAACCGAAATTCTGCAGGCCCTACTTGAATTCGTGAGAATCGCAGAGGAGGGCCTTCCTGGGCAAATAATGTTAGTAAGCAGACTGCAGACAAAATTTTCTTTAAACAACCTCTGTTAACAGTTGTTCACCTAATTTCAGACTGGAAAGTTGAATCTTTAGAGTTATTTATTATTTGACTTTTAAAGTTAGGTACTTAGTGAAAAGACTAAAAACCCCAACAAACTTGTAAACAATTTCACAATCATTTTTCAGACAAAACAAAAAACAAAATATTTAATTTTTTTTAATTAACTAAAAAATTATAATATTTTTCAATACACAGTGGAAAATACGAATTTTGATGATCGCTCTGCATTGGTGCTGGTCATATTAAGTCATGGCCAGCGCAATGACACCATTGCCGCTAAGGATGGTGGATACAAACTGGACGACGATGTTCTCTTTCCCATATTGCGCAATCGCTCGCTGATCGACAAGCCGAAGATAATGTTCGTTCAGGCCTGCAAAGGGTCCAGGGAGATTGGAGGGTTCAAGACTGATGCAATTCAGGTAGCAGCTTTATTTATATTTCATCATCGATATGCGCATTAAAACATTTTATTTTCAACCAACAGCCTCACGGTAATCCAAGCGAGATCCTTAAGTGCTACAGCACCTATGAGGGTTACGTCTCCTATCGCCTGTCGACTGGCACACCCTTCATCCAAACACTGTGCGATACCCTAATCAAAAAGCCCAATGTGGACATTGAAACCATTATGAAAGATGTGATAGGTTTGGTTAAGAGCTATACCCAGTGAGTAGACTAGTTTGTGATTCAAATTTGATTCCTCTGATATTTAATAATATTTTTTTTTCTTGTAGGGATGGGCAAGTACCGTCGATGACCAGTACAATGACTACCAAATATGTTTTTGGAGATTATGCTTAAGATGCCACTTCCATTGCCTTGTGGCTTACAACAAAAAAAAAGCTCCATAAGCACAAGAGACTGCAAATAGTTATTATAGTTGTCTGCTAAATTATATTCATATTAGACTTTAAATTTCACATTAAATTATCCATAAAGTTCATTTCGATTGTTCTTTTTGCTTGCTTTGTGAGCGAGTTGTAAATTTAGTCAGCAGCTAACCTTGCTGATAAGACTGTATTGCAGCATTGCCACCTTCTTATTCATTAAGTGCTGCCAAACAGTAAATTTTACATAGATTGGGCAGCACTAAAAACGAGTTAACAGCTATTTAAACATTAGTTTGTATAATAATATTCATTAAATAATTTCAATAATAATCGTACACATCTGTGTTTTATTTAGTTTTTACTAACTATAAAATCGTCAATCTTTTCTCAAATTCTTACGCATGATCCTGAAGAAGAAAAGATTGCCGATTTTATAAGCGTTCATTCTTCGACCTCATACAAATAATTTATTTGGCAAAAATATGAGTACACAGCGATCCAACTATATAAGTTAAAGCCTGTAATGAAATAGAATTGCTTTTAATAATTCGAATAGTGGAAATTTGCGGCACATACATACGATAAAACTGCCCAATATTATCATGATCAGGCGAATCGGCTCGTAATTAATGATGGACATCACAATCATAAGGAGACTGATGCTGGCATTGATCACGCTGGTGATCAAATAGAATACCAACAAAACCGTCGATTGCTGCCGAAGTACAAAAACAAAAACAATAGCAAATAAGAATTTAATACTCGTTCTCCACTTAATTACGGCTTGAAACTCTAAAAAAACAGTCATATTTAATATTGTTATTTTAGAAAAATTACCGGGCAGATATTTTTTAACTGTCTGTCAAATTTGTGACTTTCAAACTGTAAGATATGGAATTTATCTGAGATATATGTATAGATTTTCTGATAATGATGTACACGCGTATATATACGAAAATGTATAAAAACTAAAAAAATATCATCCATCGATTAAAGCAGCTGTTATATTTAACTTACTGCTAAAGCTCCGACCAGCAACATGAAGCATGCGACGCAGTGGCAAATTGTCATTGCGCGTTCAGCTCGTGATATATATTTGTCTGCATTAAAGAGGAAGATGAAGATCAAACTCGATTAAAATTGAATACCATTTACCATCTAGTAAAAATATGTAGTACAAATTGAAAGGAATATCGATGAAGGCAATGATAAAACAGCCAACGCGCAAACTGAGAAAAAAGCAAAAATGTTTTATTCGCAAGATTTTCATGTTGATCAATTGATACTAAATACTGGAATTTAAATATTTTTGTGTAAACTTTAATTTGTTGGTATAGTACGTATATTTCGTAATTGTCATGAATTTTAAGGCAAAGCCAAATAGTTGACATACAGATTAGAATTTGATGACAGCGACAAATCCACAAAACTCAGATGAAGAGATCGCCGCCGAGCGCTGCATAAAACGAATAGACGACCAACCAGTAATATATGCCCAGAACTATATATAAAAATTTTAAAAAATAATATATATATGTTTAAATATATTCAGATACCTACAGAACATAATCACATAGAGTACGATTACTACCGCCCAGATAAGCAGTATTAGGTCAGCTATGAACAATATGATCATGGCCAATATCTTGATCAATGTCAGTATTATATAGAAGAGCATAAAGCCAGGACGTAGCTGAAATTTATTAAAATTAATAACAGCATTATATTATACAATTACATACCTTTAAAGTCCCATACAATAGTAAGGCGGCGGACGCCAGGTGAATAAACATAAAGACACAAAATAATTTATGGCAAAGATCGGGAGCACCTGTTAAATATACATATATACATATATAAATTTGTATATGTAGAATACTACAACTTACCCGCTTCGCCAAATATTGCTATCAAAATACCAAATACTAAATCCATTAACATATCGCTGATCGCGACAATTATAGTGCCGATGCGCAAATCGACGCAGAAACAACAATACTGCAAATAGATCATCTTGTCGGATTCTATATGCTACCTGGTTGCAATTGCAGTTTTACACCTGTTAGGTCCAATACTAATTTTGACTTTTGTATTGCGTGTAGACGACAAGTGTAAAATTGTGTGCGTATACAATTTTAGAAAAACTTCATAAATATTGACATGGAATACTATGCTAGGATTTTTGAATGGTGTTTTTTTTCGGGTGCTTTGGCGGAACGAGTTGACTCGAAGTATGTTTTTGAGGGCAACTGCCTTTCCATAACAATAATAATAACTCAACAATTATAATAGATTGTAAAAAAATACAAACAAATATAAAAAGAATCAAACATATATAAAATAAAATGCACACATATAATAAATCAAAACAGTCGAAAATGTTTTTAACTATTGTTTTTTCAGCAAAAATTTTCAACTGAGGGAGATGTATAGATTTCAGGGATTTGCCACGCCCCCAGTGGGCGTATCCAAAAAAAATCAATACTTTATCTGACGTGGGTATAGAGGAGTATATATTCCAAGTTGCATGTCTTTAGCTTCAATAGCGAGAAAATTATTGCGGATATAGCAAAAAATAATCGAAAAAAAATTACTGAAATATTTGTCAATCAGCTTTGACAGCAACACCCTGTATTAAATCAAGCATATTTCAGCGTAGGCCTACAAAAATATATAAAAAAGATGAACATAAATCGGTTGCAATGACCGTCCATGGCCTAGCAACGGTATATTCGAAAATTACAGGTGTTATGTCATAAATAACAACGTGCAAGCAACGCAATCGGCTTTTAATTGTTTTTGGCAAATAGAGGCTCAACGAACAAAATAAAGGCCGGGAAGTCCAGGAAAGGCACAGAACGTGCCGCAGCAGCGGGCGGGTGGGGTGGGGAGGTGTGCCTTAACCGTTTCTGTTTGCAATTTCGTTTTCAGTATTCGAAATATCGAAAACGAAATTGGGCACAAAATGCGAACCTCATTTCGTATGCGAAGTGGGCAGCGATGATGACGACGCCTTCGTAACGAACGTTCGGGCAGCCATCAGAAATATTATGCAAAGAGTCAAGCACGAGCGTTGATCACAACTGCAATCAAAATCGAACAAATCGAAAAAGCCGTACAACTTTGTATATATAAATGCGGCGATGACCTGCCACAATCGAATCATTTCAGTTTGTGCCATCGAGCTGATCCGAACAATGAAGACACAAGTTGCGTTGAGTTTTGTCCTGGTGGCCTGTGTGGCCAGCGCTGTGGCACGTCCGGAGCCGCCAAGGACACGGTACAGTGCACCAGCACCGCAAAAGGAATACGGTCCACCGCCGCCGGCACAGCCGTTGCCCGCTTATGGACCGCCAGCCGCGTTCTACGGCCCGCCGGCGGCGCCCGCGGCCGAGGCGATTGTCACCAAGAACGTGTACGTGCATGTGCCGCCCGAGGAGCCGGAACTGTATCCGGCCGCGGCGCCCATACAAACGGCCGTGCCCAAGAAGCACTACAAGATCATCTTCATCAAGGCGCCCAACCCGCCGACGCCAGTGCGCCAGGTGCTGCCACCGCCCGTCCAGGATGAGCACAAGACCCTGGTCTATGTGCTGGTCAAGAAGCCGGAGGAGCAGCTGCCCGTCATTCTGCCAACGCCGGCGCCCACAGAGCCCAGCAAGCCCGAGGTGTACTTCATCAAGTACAAGCAACAGCAGCAACAACAGCCCGCCCCCCAATATGGCCCGCCCCCCGCGCCCGCCGACGAATACGGCGCACCGCCCGCACCACGCACCCTGGAGCAGTTCTAGTGACCAGGCCCCAAAGCCCACATCCCTAAGACTCAAACTAAACCATGTGTAAATATTATTTATAGTATGTAGTTTTTCACTATTAAAGAAGAAATCGAAGAAATCTTCAAAATATAAATCTGGCATTTTTTTTTAAACTTTATATTTTGAAGTATGTTAAATATATGAATATGTCTGCTCAGTATCATTATCTTTAAACAATTTTGAGAATTATACCAAAAACTGAAAATTGGATTTTCAAATAAAATGCAAAATGCCATCTGAACCATCTGTATAAAACAATATACTGCCGTATTCATTAAAATAGCTAAACAGTTAAAATTCAATATTAAAATGTGCAAAATTCTGGAAAAATAAGCATCAGATATAGTGCTCAGATTTTTTTTTCATGCGATCCATTAGATTTTATTTACATAACTTCTTCAGTTGATGATCTTTAAGTATCTCAAACCCACTGAAAAATCGGTAAAATCTATATATAATAAAAAAATCCATATCTTCTACAATGATATAATATACTACGTTCTCAATTTATTTTCAATTATAGAGAATAGAAATTATTTGACTTAAAAATCTTTCTATTTGAAGGATTTGCAGAAAGAGGGTTCAGTTCCTTTAGATGAAATACGCGTATGTATCGATCAAATATAACTCAAAAATAAATTTCGTAGATACTTAAAAAGAAAAATTTTTACGAATTATACAAATTTGTATTTTTTTTGTTTACCAAATAAGTATTGCTTAAAAAAACAAAATATAATAAATTAAAATGGTTCAATATTGAAAATTAAAATTTTTATTTTATCTAACTTAAAAAAATACTCTGAAATGAGAAAGAATACCTTTCAATAATGAAGGGAAATTAATGTTATTTTAAGCATTTAAATAAAAGACGATAAATCAAATAGTATATAAACATAGCAAGATCCATTTAATGAGGTCTACTTCATCACTGTAACATATCGTAGTATGAATAAACAACCAGGCTAAAGTATAAGCTGAGAGCTGTTGAAAGAATTGAAAGTAAATCTCCAATCTATAATATATATATGGAATTTACCTGCTTCAAAAATATCAAATAATACAAAATCATAGAATTCGTCCACCAAGACGACATAGGCGCATTCCCAAACCGTAATAATGGCATGAATGAGGGCAACAAATATATATGGCAATAGCAGCATGCGTAAACCCTGAATTGAAATGAGTATTAATATATTACCAATATTATTATTATATGTGTATGAATACAGACCAGCAGTGATCCAATCAACAGAACAATGGAGCATATTAAATAAATGCCGCTTATGATAAGCGCTGCATATCCCAGAACAGAATCGCCTGAGAATACATAACAATATCTAACTATAGCTTACAAACTGAACTCTACTTACGATCCAGAAAAAAACGATCCACGCCGCGCATAATCACATCGACAACGGCTATAATAATGCAGCCACTTTTTAGCTCAATGCAACAGCAAAAATTATCGGTATAAATCATGGCGATATACGTACTATATATATCTGATATTTATGTTTTGTAAATTCTCTTTTGCCTACTTAAATGCCTGAGAGATTGATATTTCAACACACAAAAAAATACTGAGTGTCGACATGAGATCTCAGAGTATCTGAACGCATTTTACCCATTAGCTTAAAATAAACTACTGTTATGTTTACATCACGTTTAATTGTATCTGTAGTTGCCCATCATTAACCCTGGCTTACATTGTAGCTATAAATAATTATGGGCATTGTGTTTGATCTGATTTTGTATTCCACTCACGTCCCATGCTCAAATTTTAGCTTTTGCATATTTAATTCAATTATTTATTTCGTGAATTTTACGAAATTGGGACTAGAAAATTGTGTTGTTTATAATTATGAAATTTTCTTGAATATATTATGAATTATATTATTGTTACTAGCAAATTAAAGCTTTCAGTTTGATCGGAAAGCTTTCTTTTAATGTTGTTTGGTTCTATCCAAACCTTTCACCAAAAATAAACTGGTGAATATATAATTATTTACTGTACAAAAAGTACAGTTCAGATTTAAACACCTATTGTTTACTTTAATGTTGTCAGTTTGTTTATTCAGTTTGCGATTATTTTCTTATCAACCAACGTATCAAGGTACGCTGATTAGAAAATAATAGCTAGTAAAGTAAGTAAGAAAAGTGACGAAACCCAATAAAAGATAAGGATATTCGAAGTCAAAGAACTTTCTGTAATACGCAAAGCTAAATTAAATGTAATTTTTAAAGATAAAGATAATATATAAAACAATTCAGTTCACAAACCGCAAAATTTATCAACTAAATAATACAAATATGAGCAATTGTTACTTCTTTTGTAATTTTTCCATGTGGTAAATCGGTTGTACACTTAATATTCTAGTAGAATTTTATAGTGGAATAAAAATTAAAAAACAATTATAAATTTAATTGAAATTATATTATATATTAATAATCAAAGAAACTTTAAGCCTTATTTTTAATTAACTCCTACAACCTTTCATACTATACACGTTGACCAAATCTAAAAGAAAATTATATATTAAAAACAAATATACCTTCCTAATATTCTTAACAACTTTCTATTCAAATATTATTTTTGTATACGATTGCAATCCTTTTCAATCAGTATAAATCTTAAGTATTATTATGAAAACAGAAAAAAAAAACGATTTCAATTATTCAATTTTATAGTTGTTTATTTTTGTTAATTCTCTCGTTTTTGGGTAAATGTCTCACAACAACTATTATACAACTAGATTAATGTAATGCTGTAGGATGATCTTAAGAAATTGATCTTTGAATTTGTTGATACAGTTGTTAAACATTTTCAATAATAAGTAGTTTTGCTGATAGCCTCTCTACGCGCTTCTCAATACGAAGGAAATACGAACTGGAAAGTGTTTGATTTTTGTTGTTTTTGTGTGTGTATTTTGATGACGATCATCGTGTAAACCTACTGCTAAGTATAGTTACATATATCTTGTATTTTAGGCATAAAAATACATACACAAACATATATGTAAGTATGTATTCGTACATTAATAACGAATACAATTTATTTGTATTATAAATTTATATATGGATATTATTTGTATTTTCTCTTGTTATTTTTTGTCGTTAAATCGTATTTTCTGTTTTGTTTTTATTAATATTTTTTTATTTTGGTGTTCATGTCTTTTTAACTCAGTTCTTTGCGCAACTTTCGGTGCTTTTCTTGTTTTTTTTTGGGATAACATTATTAAATACACAATTATTGCAAATATTGCATAGGATAAGCAGGCAGATGATATATGTTCATATATATACGCGAGCAACTTAGGATCGTACTCATGTGTTGCCTTATTTAGATGAAAAGAGCGTGTTTTGAGTAAAGTAAATGTTGCTTCGGTTTCTGTGTGTGTGTGTTTTAATAGAGTATCAGTAAGAGTATCAACGTTATCGGTGAGGCATTCGAACTCAGGTTGTAGTTGTTTACTTTTCTTTAGGTTTTTTGTACTGCTATGAAAAACATGTTTCTAACTGTAAACGCTACTAAAAACACGAACAACATATATTTGATAAACGGCTAAGCAACAAACAGAACCAAGAACTAGGCATCTAGGCCTCCTCCTCCTCGTCGCACTCGTCCTCGTCGCGCTGCACGAACAGCCGATGATTCCGCGCCTCCAAAATGGTCCACACCACCATCGGCGTACAGCCGAGAACCATGCAGGAGCCCATGCAGTAGAAACAGATCTCATAGTCGCCGGATAGATCGCGCAACAGACCCGCCAGCGGTGGCACCGATATCGCCCCAATGCTCTGGAACATCCGCACCAGTCCATAGCTCGAACTAATCCGATCCGTGCCAAACACATCCGCCAGCAGCACGGGCATCAGCACATACCAACTGCCCAGGCAGAGGCCGTAGACGGCCGCGGAGAGACCCACCAGAATTAACGTCTTCGCAAAGGGTATTGTCAGCACGGCCAATCCAGCGCCAAAAATGCTAAGAATTTTAATGAAAGCATTTTATAACAGCGCTCAAAATAAATAAAGCAGAATCAAATGTCTTAGATATTTTGAAAAATATATATACAAACAGTATTTAAGAGGATTTAGGATTTAACGTTTTTATCGAGCGCACAAAGTTCTTACTAGAAAACAATTAGGAATGATGTATATATAAATTAGAAATATTCAAAAAAAGAATGTTTTTGAAAGTCAAGTTAAAAAACGTAACGAATTTTATATGTTCTTGAATTATTAATTATAAAAATGTTTCCATCTAATTTGAAATTCATAAGATTAATTAATTCATGTGAAGCTTTTAAGTTTTTAAGATCTTTGAACGAGCACTATAGTTATCGCTATATATATCAGAATTCCCAGTTATCTGAGACTTACCATAGTGTATAGGTCTTTTTGCGATCGAATAGCTGCAGATCCGATAGCCAACCAAGTCCCAGGCGACCGCACAGGTCCAGGACTGCGCTGATGGCGACCAAATAGCCCGCCTCGCTTTTGTTGTAGCCTGAAATTAAAAGGCGAAAGGAGCTTAATTCCAAAATGTCATGATATTTATCCAATTAATTTTTTTGATATTTTTGGAAAAAAAGCATGTATTCCCCCCCTTGTATATTTTCAAAAAATTTTTTTTTCAAAATTTAAAATTGCGAGCTCGCTTTTTTAATCGATTTTGCTAGTCAAAAATTAAAAAAATCACATTTGACCTGATTCTGATGGCGTCAAGTTTTTTGTCAAAAATCATGCCAAAATGGAGAAAAAACTCTCGGACCCATAAGTCTCATATTTAAAACATAGGTCTCATATTTAAATCGATTCTACTTCAAAAATGTATTCAATTTTGCGAGTTTGCTGTTTTAATCGATTTTGCTGGTCAAAAATAGTATAGAAAACAACATTTGACCTGATTCTGAGGGGGTCACATTTTTTGTCAAAAATCATGGCAAATTTGAGGAAAACTCTCGGACCCATAGGTCTCATATTTGAAATTCCCATAAATTTGTCAAAACTGAACCGATTTTCATGTTTGATGGCATTCTGAGCATGATTTTTCATTAATATCGATTGTACATTTAAAATCGATGCATTTTAGAATTTTTTGGAAAAAAGGCATTCGACTCGATAGATGTAAGAAATATGTATTTGAGCATTAGCTATACGCACCAATGGATATGACATGCGCGGGCAGATAGTAGAGCATGTAGGGACAGCCGACAGACATGAGCGTTACGGAGAGGCACATCAGAATAAAGCTGGGCTCCTGCAGCAAGCTGATGTCGAGGTACATCTCGATGCGGGCGCAGCAGCTGCGCTTCAGCTGGCGCCCATCGTCATCCACATCGGCGGCATCGTTGTCGTCGTCGTCATCGTAGTCATCGTAGACGGCCGTGGACTCGAGCAGCTGGGAGTCGAGTATGCTGCCATCCGATTGCTGTGTCTGCAGCTGCTTCAGATCGCCGAGATTGCTGACGGGTGTCGGGATCTCCATGCTTTTGCTGAGGCCCCGGCTGACCACGCTGGGCGGGGACAGGGGCTTCTCGAGGTGTGCCTGGATTTTGCTGATCGTCTCGTCGTTAGCAAAAACATTGCGACGCCTGCGACTGCCGCGATTCGAATCTGTGCCGGAGTGCTTGCGATAGACCCAAGTGGAGTCCGTGCTCAGATCCTCCACGGAGTGCAGCAGGCCGGAGCTGCGCACCTTCTTCATCGGTTTTATGAATGTGGTTTCCCCAATGATGTCCTTGACCTCATCATCGCTCTCCTGCGCCGACTTGTCTTGCGCTGTCAATCAATCAATCAATCAATCAATCAAACAATCAATCAAATCGAATGGACATAAACTTACCTGTCTGCTTGCTGGCGTAGTAGTTCAGGTTATTCTTGCACTCCTCCAGAAACAGATGCTCGATGAACTTCTCGTTGAGCTCCTTGGCACCCACCTCGCAGGTGTCCAGGTACGTCGACGAGGTCAGCATGCCCGTTGTGCTGGGATTGATGTCATCACTCACCGGCTTGCTGACCGCCGCATCTTTTTCCTGCGCCTGCTCCGCATAGGCGCTGAGTGGCCGATAAAGTGTCGCCGAGACGCACACGTGCAGCATGCAGCCGCCGAGGATGAGCAGGGTGCCGTGGAAGCCGCAATTCTCCGCCAGATGCTTGATCAGTATGGGCAGCACAAAGCTACCGGCTGCCGTACCGGACACACAGATCCCATTCGCCAGCGCCCGATGCTTGTCAAAGTACTGCGAGACAATTACGATGCCGGGCGTGGTCGAGAGGCCACCCCCAATTCCTAAAAAAGGGCATATGGTAATAATTCTAATAGTAATTAAAAAGATTCTATTATTATACGTTATGATTATTGGTAATTGAAAAACTTTGCTCAATTATGCAAGTAATTGAAATTACAAATTAGTAATTAAAATATTCAAGTTTAACCAATCAACTAAGTGAGAAATTAATATTTCAATTATTAAAGTAAATATAAGTGAATTTTAAAATTATTTAAGAAATTGAATATTTAATATAATATTTATAACACGGAAATTAGAATTTTTAGATAATTTGTATATAAATAATTTAATTGCTTAAATAATTGTAATGAAATAATAAAACAGTGAATTATATCAATAATAAATAATTACATAAGTAATTGCAATTGGAATTTATAATTACCTAAGTACTTTATGATTTTTTACTTAATGAAAGTGAACATTTTAATTCCACATAAATTACTTCAAATATTTGTACTTAATTAATATAATCGCATAGTTAAGATCATATAATTACTTCCGTTGTTTTACCATATTTATTGTAATTAATTGAATATGTGAATTTAAATAATTTAATTAATATTTGTAGGTCAATACTTAAATTACTTAAAAATTAAAACTTTAATTATTTGTTGTATATTATATTTAACAAATTAACTGGGTATTTATTTTACTGAATTTATGTATTATGTTTACAATAATTATTTAACTTCAATTAAAATAAAAAGTAATTAAATTTGTGTAAAGAATTCTATATGACTTTGAATGCCATTAAACCATAAAAACAAACGAAAGTTTGTCAAAATAAACTCACCTGTAAGAATGCCAAATGTGAAGAGCAAGTGCAGCAGACTAGTGGCAAAGTAGCTGAGTATCATGCCCAGGGCGCAGAAGATGCCGCCCACAAAGACCACGGAGCGGCAGGAGAAACGCTGGCAGAGAGCGCTCGAGAGTGGGGCTAGAACCAGGCACAGGGCCGAGAGTATGGCCGGTATCCAGGAGGCGACCGTGGCCGTGGAACTGGGAAACGTTTCCATAATCTCCACATACAGTACGCCGTACGATTTGACCAGCCCGGCGACCCAGAACTGCACGGAGAAGGCGCCAAAGACAATGAACCAACCGTAGCCGCCGTCGGGCGGTTCGGGAACTGTGCCGCCGCCAGCGCTGCCACTGCCGCTGCCGACGCCGACGCCGCCGGCACTTTCCGTCGTGCTGGTGGATGAGTCGCGATCCTTGGCCAGGTGCTTGGTGCGCCGTGCCGGCGGTCGTTCCAGCTCCTTGGCCCGCTTGAGGCACTTGCCGCGCGCCGTGCCCGAGGACTGCTGCTTGCGGCTGGAGCGCAGCTCATGTGATTTGGCTATCAACGGGCGTGCCGTAATGCTCGACACGGTCAACAGGTTCTCATTGTCGTCCTCCTCCAGCTCGGAGATCTGGTGCTCCAGCAGACTGGCGTGCAGCGTTCGCGGGCAGCAGGGCGCATCCAGGCTGAGCGTGGCGGGTCGCAGTGCTGGCGAGGCGCACGGCGATGGCGTTGGCACGCATAGCGCCTCCATTTGCTTGACATCCAGCTGGGCCAGCTGGGCCACCGTTGCCACACACTGGGCGGGCACGCTGGGCAGCGGTGCGGGCGGTGCGGAAACCACTGAGAACAGCGAACCGCCGGTGGGCTGGCCGGCGTTGCATCCAGTGCTGCCGGCGGTGCCGTTGAGAATGAGCCCTCCCGACTCGTACTGGACTCCACCAGCTGGGTCCGGTTCACTCGCGCAGTAAACCGATCCCCGTGAACCCTGCAAGACCATTAAAACCACATAAATCTCAGCGCGAATCTGTTGACAAATTAAGGAAGCAACAACTTAGCCTTCATTTGTTTAGACCAACAAATGCCCCATTGGCACGCGAACTTCAACCCCAGCTGCGGGAAATGCGATATCGCCGACAGCCCTTTAATGTATGCCATATATTTGGCTTTAATTGAGTTAACCCTGTCGGCAAAGAAAATTCCAACTAAATAGTTTCTAGTTTTAATAGTTTCTGGCCAATTTAATAGATCATTTTACTAAAGTTTTCAATAATTGAATATTATTTTTTTTAATTGTCAAAACGACAGCAGTAAAATATATATATATATATATAGTCTATATTTAAAATTAAAAAAATAAGTTTTTTTATTATATTGGTTAATTTTTAACGGAATCGAGCTCAAGAATTTAAATATTTATAAACAAATTAAATTTTATTATGTTTTTAGCCGACTTTGGGGTATTAATTATTATTTTAAATATGTTTTAACCTACAACAAACTTTTAGAACAAAAAATATACATTTATTCTGTATTGTTTCTTCTGACGAGCTGTATAATTTATTAAATTAAATATTTATAAAATGAAGTTTTAATAGTGTTCAATTATAAAACGAATATAGACAGATTCAAAGGTATCATGCACTCTGTTTGCTCCCTCAAGAATATATGAAAAAAAACATCTTGAAGCCCCCAAAATATCTAAAGGCTGTTCCATTTGAATAATTAATAATAATAGTAATAATAATAATAATTACAAATTGACAGTAAGATTTTTAAGGTAATAACATTAAACAATTTAAATATTATTTTTACCAGCTCAAAAAGTTACTTTGATACCATTTTAGTGACTTCATTAAATTTATTTATTTACTCAGGTACTTAATTGTAAATCAACAATGCCAACATGGCGTGACTCAGCACTGAAATGTATGCCATACATAAGCTTTTAATTGGGTTAATCCTTTGGCAAACAGGACGAGCAACCACCACCAACAAGGAACCCACACACTTTTCATATACACAACCACCCCTCCCCCTCCCCTTGGGGGCTGATTCATAGTTTTTGCCAACGTCTTTATTTTGTTGTAATTATCTGCAACTACAACTATTTGCAATTGTTTTATTGTTGTGGTTTAAAAGTTCGTTTTGTTAAATCGATGCAATAAGTTTCGTGCCGTTGTTGTTGTTGTTGTTATTGTTGCTGCTGGCTATTAGCCCTCCCCTCGCCCCCCCTCGACCCGTCGTCATCGACATCTGCATGCTGTATGAGTTGGCATGACGTCTGGTTATTTTCCATTTTCCTTTTGGCTTTTTCCATGCAATTGGCAGTCGCCAGCTTTTCAGGGTCAAGTGCATGGCAGGACGAAGTCGTGGGAGTCCAAGGTAGATTTCTGATAAGAACTAAGCCGAACAAATTGCGGCGGATATTCAACCAATGTACACAACTATTAAATTACATAAAACAGCCTTGAAAGTGGTTTTCTATAATGAATGAGTATTTGAAAGAAATAAAAATTGAGGACATGATACATTATATATAACATGGGTTAAAATAAGCTTCAATTGTTAAATCCTATCAATTAAGTCAAACGTCTAAATTTACATTTACTGAATTTTTGCATTTACTTCTTTTCATTTCTTTTATTTATTTATTAAATAAATGACTAAAAAACCTTAGAATTAATAAATTCCTATATGATTAAAACATTGTTGTTGCCTGCATATGTTTGCCTCTTTTTTTATTCTTTTTTGCATGCAAATAAACTGGTTTTAATGTACTCGAAGCAATTATTTGAACAAAAGCTTAAAAAGCTTTTAGACCTGCACATTAAAAATATAATTGTGCTTTTTTGTTGAGAGCAAATTGTTGTTGCATTTATGTATATATTACTCGCGTTGTATGGCAGACGTAAGATAAGACTTGAAATTATGATGCCAGATAACACATTAATCAGAATTCACAACTGTTGCGTTTATTTATTTAGATGATATATGCATTATTGTTGTTGTTGTTGTTATAGCATGTCGAGCAGCCAATAAATCAATAAATTAGATTTCTAGCGCTAGCGCTAACTAGTTAGCGCGCACACTTGAAATTCACACTTAAGGCCGGATCATTGCATGTGACTCCGTGGCGCAACGGTAGCGCGTCTGACTCCAGATCAGAAGGTTGCGTGTTCAAATCACGTCGGGGTCAATTTGGAAATTCATTTTTTTTATTTTTTAAATAAAATCTATGGGTTTTTAAGGGCTTTTGAGATGCCAGAGCAATGCGGGATTTATTTCTAAAGCTAAATATAAATTATTTTTTTGTAAATAGTATATATACGTTTTCGTGACTTTTACAATATATTTATATATATATATATATATATATATATATATTATATATTTTATTGTTTTGTTTATATATTTATTGAACAAAATTCAGGCTATAAAATTTTATTTTTATTTTTAAGATAATTCAATGATGCTTAAAATCGTTGAAATTTAGTGATAATTTACTTTTTCAGGCTATTGCATTTGTACCTTTATTTATTTAGGTTTACATTTATTTTAATATTAAGAATCTGATGTTATGATTTAATATAACTAAAAGCAAGTAATAAACTGAATTAAAAAATTTGGCTTTGGGTTTTACCATTACAGTATTTAATTTTAGTGTAACAGACCATAAAAATATATAGTCAACGAAAGCTTTGGCAGTCAAAAAATAATTTTTTTGCTATTTAAGAACGTCTGCAAAGATATATTTTTGTTGTTAGGTGAATGCAGCTGACTTAAAGTGACCTATTTAATCGTATTACGTATTGCGTATACGCCAATAAAAAAGCTGTTTAATGGTGGGTTTTATTTCGTGACTGCTTTTAATTGACGTCGCCCACAAGTCGCGCGTGTCTCCTGTCAGGTGACTCATCCTGCAGTTCTTTGTTTGGACCGATTGAGTGCTGGATCATGTCATGTGTGTGTATATTGATGGCGTCAAATAAGCCCTTAGGCAAATTGCAAGCAACAAAGCCAAGAAAGCCAACAGCGAGCTGCACTAATGAGCCGAGAATTCATTGCTGCCGGGCTGGGCTGGGCTGGGCAGCATCCACGCCCTTTGACCTTGGCAGATGTCACAGCGTAAGCCGTATTGTTCTGTCGCCTGTCAGCAGGAATTTCGGCTTAAGTTGCCAGGAAGTGTTCAGTGTACAGTGTACGTAAGCGTGGGCGTGGGCGTTGACAGCGGGGGGCGGGGCACGTACGCTGTCCAAGTGCCAATGTTGTGGTACATTTTCAATTTTGCAACCTCTCAAGGCCCTGACGCAATCTAATGAAATGAAAAAACTTTGCCACTGCCTAAGTGGGTGGTTGGGTGGTTGGGTGGTTGTGTGGATGGTTGCTTGGATGCCTGCTCGGGCAACTCCCGAATGACATTGAAACTGCACACTCGTGCCCAGAGAGATTTAAAAGGGCTCAACTTGTTGATGATGCTGTTCGCCGTGCACTTTGCAGCTGCTGCAAGCGACAACAGCCCGGACAGTGGTTGGTCCTTAAGGACCTGAAATGGATATGTCGAATGCTAAGCTAGCCTTTTTTAGTTCTGCCAAACAGAAAAAAATTATGTGCATCAGAGTGAATTTAATCGTGGAGCCAGTTTAAAGATGTGCCAAGTGGTATGTCCGTCATGCTGTCCGTATGTCCGTCAGGACGCAACTTTGAATATAAGCTTGTAGCTAACCTCTTCAAAGTGTTAAGATTTGTGTGCTTAAATAAGATAAGATAACATGTCGATACACCTCAAAACAGAAATCGATAACAAGTGATTATTTCCCACAATTTTAAGGAAAGAGCCACCAAATTTGGTTTGTAGTTAGCTGGTGACTTTCCTCAAAGATTGACATTGACATCCCGCCTCAAAAATTCTCCCAAAGTTTTTAAGCTAGAGTTAAAATATATTTATTTTATTTTATTTTTTTATTTTTATTGCTTTGCAAGGCGTTGATGCTTTTTGAATAAAAAGCAACATCTAAAACTAGTGCAAGATTTTAGTTGCGTCACCAAATTTAGAATATTTAAAAAAAAAAAACACAATACAAAATACCTAAATATTTGAAAATATTATTATTTTTTAATCAGTACCATGAACGAGTATAACGCCGTCGGTAACGCCCGATTGCAGCATTTTTACTTATTTAGTTTTTAATACTTCTGATCAATGTTTTTTTAGGTGTCTCTGAAACTGTTCAAACTTTTTTATAGCCAAACCTTTGTCTTTGTCTCATTCGGGACTTGGCACATAAATTGTTTTATTTGTAAGTCAATATAATTTGACAGCTGTCACTATTTAATCTTCTTACTTCAATTTGTTGCAATTTCATTTAATTTTTATTTGTATAGTTTAATTTTATTAAGTTTATGAATTTGTTTATTAATATTATTAGCTAATGGAAGAGTTAATAAATATAAAGCATATAATTTTTTATTTTTATTAAATATTGCACTTTTATTAGTATTACTTGTTTTGACATTTAAGATTAATTAAGATTAATTCCAACATTATTTTTAATAAGGATTTTTATAGTTTCATTGAACCGAAATTTATTGCCATTTGATAATTGATAGATTACAATTTAGGCATTATTTAATGCCTGGCTTGAGGGCAATTGAGAAACATGTGTTTTAGTTTGACCCAATCCCAATTCCTTCTCCATTGTTTACGCATTTGCTTTGCTTGGTTCGTAGCGCATGCTCACCAAAAGAGTAAAAGAGAGAAAGGGAGAGAGAGAGAGAGAGAGAGAGAGAGAGCGAGATTTGCCTGCCAAGCGGCCTCAAACTACCTCAATATATTTGCGCTTGGCCCGAACTCACACACGGCCCCAAAATCGGACGCGTTTCTTGACCTTAGCTGTCAGCCAGAATGGCAAATTAGCCACAATGAACGTAAACAGCTGCAACAGGGGCAAAAGCGACCCCTCCCCCCCACCCCAACCCACCCCTCCCACCCCCCTGAGCTGCTCAGTTAATTAGGTGCTGCTGCTCACCTGTAAATGCCATTCGCGCTGCAGGGATGACATTGTCGTCCTTTGCGGTACGTTAGGCGCCTCCTCTGATGTATCTCTTGTTGCTCGCGTTGTTGTTGTTGTTGCTTGGGGCGTTGTTGTTGTGCACCCAAATGCATTGGTTTAGCTCGATTGGGCCGCCCACAAATAGCAGAAAGGACCACAGCAGCACGGGCCACCCCACCAAGTTGGCCCAATTTATAAAAATGAAGACGACGCTAAGCGTTAAGCGCACACGCGGCGTATGCGTAATGCGCTCAAATATTTCGCTTTGGCACGAAATTCGTTTACAAGTATTTAGATTTAGTTTGTGTATATATTTATTTATATGTTGTTATTGTTGCTAAGGCTTTGCAGGAACTCGTGTGACGCTATTTTTTTTGTTTTATATAGATTTCTATTAAAGTTTCCGTTTTATGCTTTTTATGGCTTCATTGGCGTCATTTTGCGTTAATTGTAAATGCAGCTGTTTTTCTTCTTATTTGTTCAGTTGACGCTTCCTTTTCCGCTGCTACACACACACACACACACGCACACACTCGCACACAGCTGCGCCCAGCGTCTCCTTTGTGTGTTTCAACAAATATGCGCTATACAAAAGTTTCTGCTACAAATCGATAAAAACATTTATTTTGTTGCATATTCCTGATGAAATGCACTCAAAAACATTTCATTTATATTATCGGATATACAAAATATGCAAACTTTACTTCACTGAACTCTTAAACGAGCATTTGCAATAATTCGCAGCTTTTACTATTGGGCACACTTTATGGCGAATTTAAATGTTTTTTTCTTCTTTTCGGTTTCACTTTGCTTTGTTGGCTTTTTGCTTGCAGTTCTGTGCAGCGCCTGTCACAAAGTTCGGCTCTGTACTGTTTCAAAAAATGTCCTTTGCCTGCCTTTTGAAGTCCACCAAACAGTGTGTTGAATTTCAATGTGGGCAAGTGTGGTGAAGAGAGCGCAACAAAGTGAGATAGTGTTAGCCGACTGAGAGAGAGAGAGAGAGAGCGAGCGCAAACTTTTTCTTTTGTTTTGCTCGCCATTTTTGGCCGCTTGTTGGACTTTCGCTTTAGTCCGACGGTGTGACCAAAAAACCCACACTGTGCTCGCTGCTGTTAAATTCGACTGGCCGTAAATATACATAATGCGAATATAATACTTTAGAATATAAATTTCCAGCGGAAAACCAATTAATTAGGACAGCATAAGATACGATTTTCTCTGTAGATATTAAATTAATTTTAATTTAAATATCTTGGATTTTTAAAGTCGTAAAAAAGAACATAACATGAGAAATAAACCGTAACTAAAACGAGCGATGATTCGATAGTCCAGTTAGCTAATTCGTTCGCTCTGTTAAGTGAGTAGCTCATTCGAACTAACTCAAAGCGTTTTGATTTAACTCCATAAGCAAGTTGGCAGCCACGCCGGCAAAACAGCTGTTCGCCAAACTGTTCCCAGCCAGAACATTTCGAATAAAAACAAAAGTGACAATAACAATAATGTGCGTTACTTAATATAAAGCACAAACGAACAAATCAAACAAATTCGCACACAATGGATCCCGTAGTATTCTTCATAGTGCTGACAACTCTATACGGCGTCCTCTACTTTTTCGATAATTTCTTTAAGGTGTGTGTTTGTGTTTGTCTGCCTGCATGTTGTCAATATTTTGAACACTATTATTATTTCAATTATTATTTTGGTGCAGAGCTGCATGCACTATCCGTACGATGCCTTTCTACGCAACACCGGACTGACCGTTAACTTCATGAGCCTCCACTGGCACTCGAGTGCCAGCGCCTTCAATCGCATGCTCATCCGCTGGGGCTCCGCGGCTGGGAACAGTTGCACGCGCAGCTTCCTCGTCAAGTGCTTCAACATGGGCGTGCTGCTCTCGTTCCTGCTGCTGCCCGTGGGCATCATACTGCTCATCGTGACCATCTTCAATGGCAGCGAGCCGACGGTCGCATCGATGGCACCGGCCCCCGTCCAGCTGGAGATATTGCTGCCGGGCGTCAATTTGCCGCTGCAGGAGATCGGCTACTATATAGCCACCCTGGTGATGTGCACCCTGCTGCACGAACTGGGCCATGCGCTGGCCGCGGTGCTGGAGGACGTCCCGGTGACCGGCTTCGGCTTTAAGGTGAGCTCCGCCCCAATTTAAATTAAGTACGATTTCCTGATTGGAGTTGCTTTTCGATCCCAGATCTACTTCTGTTTGCCGTTGGCCTACACGGAGCTCTCGCACGATCATCTCAATCAGCTGCGCTGGTTCCGCAAGCTGCGCATTCTCTGCGCGGGCATCTGGAACAATTTCGTGTTCGCCGGCGTCTGCTATCTGCTCGTCTCGACGCTGGGCGCGACCATGTCGCCGCTGTACATCCTCGACGAGCACGTGATCGTCACCGAGCTGACGGCGAAGTCGGCGCTGCGCGGCGAACGCGGCCTCCAGGTGGAGAACGTGATCAGCCAGGTGAACGATTGTCCCGTCAGCAGCGAGGACACCTGGCTGGGCTGCCTCCAGCAGCCGCTGCGCCTGGGCCACTGCATCAGCTCGGACTTCATACGGCTCAGCGACGAGAGCAGCGACGTCGCCCACCACAACGCCGACGGACGGCTTCAGTGCTGCGACGAGCGCAATCCAAATGTCAGCTGCTTCGAGTACGTGGAGGATGTGACAATGGACGCGCCCGCGGAGATACCCCAGCACGTGTGCCTCAACATGCGACGCACCCTGGAGGATTCCAGTGGCTATTGCCGGGCGGCGGGCTCCTGTGCCCAGGGCTTCTGCCTGCGGCCCATGCTGCCCAACCGGACGAACATAATGGTGTTCAAGCGGCAGAATCTCGCGGCAGAGCCGCTGGCCCCGGTCATGTACGTGGGCCAGGCGCACGATGTGCTGCGCACGGTGCGCGTCTCCGGCTTTGTGCCGCGCTTCAAGCACATCAGCTCCGCCTGGCCGGACGCCCTGTCGCTCCTGCTGCGCTACAATGTGGTCTTCAGCGTCGGCCTGGCGCTGATCAATGCGATACCCTGCTTCGGGTTCGATGGCGCCCACATCACCAGCACCGTGATACACAGCTTCCTGGTGGGACGCGTCGAGCAGCACGCCAAACGGGATCTCATCTCGCTGATCATCACCAGCGTCGGCTCCCTGCTCTTTGGCCTCGCGTTGCTGAAGGTCGCCTGGCTGAGCCTGCTCCGGCCGCTGTTCTAAGTCCAAAACAATTCAAGTACCAATACGCTAGACTGCTTTTCACACACACACACACACACACACACAACCAATTGAAATGGTGCACCTCAAAGGTTTTCATTTTTCGCTCTTGTCACGTTCTTTTTAAGCTTTAATATACGCATATTTGGGTGGCTGCCATTCCAAGGCGTTCCCCCTTCGTGAAGCTCAAATGAAAATTAAACGAAAAAAAAAACAAACACCAGGCTGTTTTCCTCACTTGGCGCTCCGCGTCCCGCTCAGTTCCAGGCTCGTCTGCAGCTCGGTGAGACTTCGTCGCCCGCTCTGCAGCAGCATTTTGATGGCCACCTCGTCGTCCTGGTTGCGATTCGCTTGGAAGTCGTGCCGCGCCCAGTCGCGCAGCTCGCGCCGGCTGTGCTGATCCGGCACCAGGCGCGTCGTCCGCCAGATTTCCCGGTACAGCTTGAGCACCTCCTGGCGCAGCATGAACTGCAGAGAGTTCGGGAAATTTTTAGTTGTGCATCGTTTACAGTTGTTGTTGTCGCTCGCTTACCTGTTTTAAACTGAGCGCCGCTTTGGGTAATTTCGACATAATGGCATTTCAATTAGTTAATTTAACAATTTTTTTGCAGCCACTGCAATTTGTTTAATATTTATTTCGTATTCTTATGCTTGCCCTGAAAACAGCTGATTGCTAACAGCTGATTTACTGTTGTGCGCACAGCTGACGCTCTCTTTCGATAAACAGCACGCGCCACCCGACGATTGAGTATTTTTTAAGCTCTCTCAATTTTGATGCGCTCTCTCTCAATTAAGAGCGACGGTTGCTGCACAAAGCAAAAACCACAAAAGCAATGATGTTTTTTAAAGTAAATAGCTGATGAGAATAAAATGTAAAAGTGCCACAGCTAACATAATAATAAATGTGGTTATATAAATTTTAAATTACATTTTAAATTTTTTTTTCTTAATTAATTTTAATTTTTAAATGCATTTATTATTTATATTTATGAATGTACACTTTTTTCTGTTAAAATATAATACAAATATGCATAATAATGGCAAAGCAACATAAAAAAATAAAAAAAATTTATCGCACTTGATTGTGTTCTGACCCCGACGTGATTTGAACACGCAACCTTCTGATCTGGAGTCAGACGCGCTACCGTTGCGCCACGGAGTCACATGAAATGATCATGACTAAATGCCAACATAAGCTGTTTACATTAAGCAGCGACGGCTTGTTCTATGTTTACTTGCTTAACTAAACGTAAATAGATTGACAAAAATCAACAAATTAAAAGAAAATAACAAAAAATCGTTTAGCTGCATAATTTTGTTTGACATAGAACTGAGAACAATCAAAATTTTAAATGCATTTTTCAGCGGCTGTCACTAAATGCGTTAGTCACCTACATATTGCATACTATATTTTGGGTGAGTATTTAATTTGGCACTTGAATTGAGAAAGTCAAATATATATATTAAATCAAATGAATTGTTTAAATGTTTAATTTATCTTTGGTTGCATTGTTGTTTCCTTGCGCCCATTGTGATTGACATGACGCAGCTGCTTTGAATTATTTTTATGCTTATGATCTTTTAAATAATCATGTCTTATTTGAACATTCAATTCAGATTCCATATAGCAGATGATGCATTCCCAAGAACAGACAGCAACCAAGTTATGGCCTGTCTCGGCCAATTTCTTGGCCTGTTTTGCCGCCGCTGTTCCAGGCACGACGGATGAATTCAAAAGGGCGACGACTGGCACCGTTGGATATTCAAAGAATATTATGCACTTAGTGCTCGTTACTGAGTGGTAAATTCATTATTTGCCCACTTCTTGCATTATTATTGCAGGGCACAATTGCCAGCTGTTTTTTTATTTTAATTTTTTTTTTTAAATTCAATAAACATGTTCCATGTTACCAATATTGGCAGCCCTATGGTAAAGTGTCCATCTAAAAGGCATGTCAAGTGATTAGAAGTTATCAAAATTTCTATTCTGGGTAGTAAATTTCTTCTTTTTTTTAGAATTAAAACACAGCTTTTGCGGTCTAGCTATATCTGCCATTATCTTCTTTTTGTATTTATTTTGTTGTTATTTACGGGCACTCGTTATCTAAATTTTAACATATTTATATTATTGCTTAAGTAGTAAGTACTAATTAGTTTTCAATATTATTAAAAACTATTCGATGTTCTCTTTCTTTTTCTTTATAATATATATTTTTAAAATTCTCAAAAATAATGTTTTAATTTAATTAAAATGGCCAATTTAAGTTGATTTTTATAACTTATCTCCCTCTCTCTTTTTTTGCTTTTTTTCGCATTTAATTAATTTTATTAATATGACATATATTTATCTGAAAGGGGTCTATTTAAATTACAATTATTCGTAGTATTTTTCTCTTTACCCGATTCTTATATATTTTTTTTTATACATTTTTTTCTTCATTTGAAATTAAATTAAATCGAAATAAAATGAACAATCCAAATTTATGTTTTTGTGTTTAGAATTCTGAATTCTGAATTCTTCTTCCATAAATTTAAGAATTCTTCTTATAATTTTCAATCTTGATGCTGCTATTGAACTGCATTAAAAATATTGTTTGCCTAATAAATTTATATGTAATTTTTATGATATCAGTTGGCCTTTCTAGCGCTGAGAAAACACTTTTGAATATTACCTGAATTTTTACGCATTATATTTTTCAAATTCTATACTGCGCTGTTCGTTCAAGTGCGTTTGTCTCAGTGCAATTCGAAAATTTGTGAATAAATTAGAGGAAATTAGACATAACATAATAATAAATTTTCGAAAATAACAACAAAGCCAACAAATATATATGAATCGAGCAGGTAAACAGGCAGCAGCCACACGATGCAATTTATTTATAGCTACAAGTTGCATCCACCACAATATGAGAATATATGCAAGAGCTAAATGAGAGACATATTCCCAGAGCGAGAGAGCGAAATAGAAAGAGAGCAGCTAATAAACTGAGACAGTTTCGTTTTCGTTTTCATGAGACGGAAAAATCTTCTTAGCCGCCTCAGCGCATAACTTTGACTCATCAAAGGCAGAGGGAATTGGGCGGGGGTGGTGGCTTCACATTCAATACGTCATCAACAGCAGCAGCTATTCGGACTGGGGGAGTCGTCGTCGTTTGGGGACCCACAGCTGCGCATACGCAGCAGAGGCCAACAGAACAGCTACTCGAAGCAGACTTCTGCGTTGCACAGTGGAACCAGTATATAAGAATTTAACAAATATTTATAATTTAGCAAATAAGAATACAGTAAAATAAATTCATTTTGTAATATGTTACAATATAAGCAAATTTTAAGATAAAGTAAATGTATCTATCTGTGTTTATATGTATGCATTTCTTATTTTATCAGAGCATAAAAAAAGAATTTATAAAAATAAAAATTAAATATAGTAAAATAAATTCATAAATTAATAAGTTAAAATATAAGCAAATGTTAACATAAACTAAATGTATGTATCTCTTTTTACATGTATGAATTTCTTATTTTATCAGAGCATCAAAAAAAAAAAAAAACAATTCATAAAAATATAAATTAAATATTTATTGACATAAATATTTATTTTCATTGTACAAAATAGACATTTTGTTTGCTAATATTATTAAAACTTCAACATAGTTCTAATTAATTACATATAGAGCATAAAAGCACTTTTTGTTTTTTTTTCTGGTAAACAAATTGAGTTGGCTCCACTGTACGGCAAAGCCAACGGCGGCAAAGTAAAAATCACATGGCAGTGGCCGCCAGCGTCAAACGTTCATGAAACGCGGCCGCGTGCGGACGTCGGTCGGATCGAGCGCATAAATAAAAGCCAGCAACGAACAAGAACGAGAACGAGAACGAGAGAAGAAGAATCGCCCAAGAAACTCAAAATCGTTTCGAAAAATTCAAAGCAAAACACACTCAGAATTGAGTTTGTAAAACGTATTTCGTATTCGATGTGCATGTGAAAAGTGAAAATGAAAATAAGCATTGGGCATGGTTTTCCTTGACGTTCGGCTTCGGTGTTTGCTGTAAAACGGAAAATCAAATCAAAAAAAAAAAAAATAAGAAGAAAAAGAAAAAAATATATACGAAAAAGAAAGGCAATTGTGAGTGAGAAACGGCCGTATACAAATATACATAATGTCGAAAATATAAAGCTATTTTTGGAATATATATTGGACAACCGTTGCATTGGAACATTTTTTTTCATCTACAAGTGAAATACCAATATATATATTAAAAGAAATTAAAATTCAAAAATGCAATTAATCATTATAAATTGAAACTCCTTGAGCTGCAATACTTATACTTAATATTAAAATACTTTTCGAAATCTTAATAAAAAGAAGACGAAGCCCTGAAAAGTTTTCAAAAAGCAAACAAAGCAATAATAAAAACGATGCGACGCAAAATTGAAATGTTTTCAGTGAGCCAAAAAGGGGAAAAAAGAATCCCGAAATTTAATAAAGATCAACAAAAGAAAACACATTAATAAGAATGTAGTATATAAAATATAGCAGCCTCTTAAAGAATAAATAAACAAATATGTAAAAGAATAAATTGAAACTGGTGTGAACATTTTAAAGTTGAATTAAATGAAATATTATCTTGGCCATCAATTTTATTTTGCTGTAAAGGAATGGTTTAGTGTCAAAGTGTCGATATAGTCTATATACTGTGCTGAACCTATATTGAGTATTATATGATACATTAAAATTTATTATTTTTGTATTGTTATTAATTTATAAAAATATAAATTAAAAAAAGATAAAAACCCAACTTAATTTAATATCATATTAGATTCCTAAATATTACAAGTTTTCTTTTTCAAAATCCAAAAAAAAAGATAAAATAAATGTTGAAGTGCGCGCTAAAAATTGATTTTGTTCTTTCTCTTGCGCATTGTAGAAAAAGTTGATACATACCACAAAATCCACTTGGCTCTTGTTGTGGATTTGTTATTGTAATTTGTAATTTGTATTTTTGTATTTGTATTTGTATTCCCGTGTTATGCGATAGGTGGTAACGTTTCGTATGGGGTATTAAATTACAAGACACCAAAGTGCGCGCGAACCGAACACGTTCACACACACACACACACACACACACACGCATACAGATAAAGATATGGCTAGGTATATGTATGTGCACAGACACAGATACAGTTTGGGGTATATAAATACACCGCCGTCTGCTTGCGTGCGTATCCAATGGATGCGAAACAATATGCAAAGCATAGATACAAACATACATCAGCTGAAGAAGAAGAAGAATTGCGGCATCCGAGGCGTTCTGTGAAAATTAAGTAGACGCTGTAATTAATTATGGACCCCGAAACGGGACGGCATTAAAGGCCCATAATATTAGCCGATGCAGCCTATGCGATGATTGATCGCCAGCTTGAAGATGTGAAGATCACTGATCTTCAAGAAAAATACAAATTTCTTGGAAATACTAGAATTTCAATTAAAATAGCTAAATTTAATAGTTTTGTTTTTTGGCTAGCCACTTCAAGTCTGAATTCTTTTGCGTTGAATGTTTATTTAATTTGGAAATTATTAAAAGTTTTTTGTTTTTAAAAATTTTAGCTATTTTTGAATACTATACTTTACCAGATTATGTATTACATTTTAGCAGCATTGAATTTATAACTTTTTATAATCTGATGCGGAAGTAGTTTTGAAGCAACTGAAATTCAATTTTAATTGTTATTAATTTATATTTAAGTTGGTTTCAGCAGATTGATATAGATTATATTATTCATTTAGTTTAACCATTCCTTTTAGAGCAATTTAATAAGTGAAATAAAGATAATTTATAAACTATTATAAATAAACTATATAAGTGAAAGGAGCTCGTATCCACATCCTTTTTGTACAGCTAGACCAATCAGCAAGCGAATAATCTAATTGTGAAGTCTAATCCGACATTTCTCGCGTTTCAGTTTCCCGCCTGTTAAATACAGTTCAATTCAAAGGGCCCAGTTAAGAATGTCCGCCAAAACGTCACCGTCCAATTCGCGTGATGGCAATGTTACGGCGGCTGCCAGCGTTGTGCCACCAAATGTGGCAGGCGGCGTTGTTCAAATCAAAAAGGAGCTGCCCAGCGATGAAATAAAGGTACGTTTTATGAATGAAAACAAATACATAATAAACACACACTCACACAGATACTCAGCTACGCAGATGCATAGATTCAAAGATACAAAGATACACAGCCGTATAGTATTTGCAGATACAAATTAAGCTCGCATAATTCTCACCTTAATTTTTGGCATATACATAGAAAGAAAACACATTTATAATTAATTACTTCTGTCTACACATCGTTTTTAAATAGTATTCAATAACAAGGATGCAAAAACAAAACAAACCCATAGAAAAAAATCAAAACACAAAGAACATATTAGCTAAAATAAAATAAAGCAAAATGTGCGTTCTTAGAGAATACGCAAAAAATAAAAACGAGGAAAACAATTTGCAAAACATTTCATAAAGTCAAATATACTACACATATGTATATATATTATTTTATTCGATTTTCTTGGCTGCAGTTTGAAATTTTTTGTTATTGTGTGTATTTTATTATTGGTTATTTATGGTTTATTTTCGAATTTTTTATAGGTTGTATTTTATTTTTATTTAAAGGTGAATAACACGCAGACTCTGTAATTGTGTATGAGTTAATTGGTAATAAAAAGCAGACTTTTCCTATATCGAATAGTTTTGTAAAATGTATTTTAAGTGCATTTTATTTATATGATATGCCTGATGTTTGTTTGATCTTTTTTGCAACATTCCTACTTTTTGGGAAGTACTTTTAATTGCCGAGTAAAAATAAAGAAAATGAAATGAATTTTTAAATATATCGCATAAAAATAAAATTTTTGCAGATCTTTTATAATTTATCGTTTATACAAAATAATAAAGTCAAAAAATTAGATTTAACTTTTAATGGCCATTATTTTAATTTATGTATTTTTCTTACCAGGCTGTGTATTTCAACCTAATTCAACTTAAACAATAACAAAATCCATTTCATCATTTGTTTTTAGTTTCCACCTAGTTTATCCCATTTAGTTTCGAACTACAACCCAAAAAAAAATTGGCTAAAACATTCATTATTAGTTTCCAATTACCACAAAAAACCCAAACAAAAGCAAAATGCCACAACATTTTCCAACAAATTAAAAAAAAGAAACACAAAAAAAAAGGTACATAATCTGAATCCGTTGAATGCCAGAAACAAAGCCAAATGCTCGGTTTCAATTACAATTTCCATGATGAGAGCGGAGCGGACAAACTATTTTGTAATTTGAAATATGCAACAGCAGTGATAAGTTCTCTGCCATGCAACAAGCCACACCCCCACCCCCCTCTACCATTATGATAACAAAAATGCAGAATAAAATTGCGGCGCTTTTAGATCCTGCAGTTGGCATTTGTAAATAGAGTTGGCATGTCCGACAGCAGCAGCGCAGTTGACGTCGACGTCGGCGTCGGCGTTGCCGTCTAGCAATTACGATTACGCCAACATTGTGCGAGTTAACTGTAAACCGAAGCACCGTTGGTAATTTTATATTGATAAATTTTTATAATCATTTTAACGAGTGAGTGAACGACTGCCACACTCTATGTGCAAGAGAGAGAGGGAGAAAGAGTGTGTGTGTGTGAGCTGTGAGTGGGTTGCAAATAGACGCAGACTGCTTGCCTCTGCCTCGCATTCAGTCTCAGTGTCTCTTCTTACCTCGTTGCCCCTTACCCCGTTCCCCTTATCGCAACCGAACTGTTTGCTCGCTGTTTCTCTGTGTGTGAGTTTTTCGCCAAATGAGCAAAATTAATTTAATGCCAGAGACCCGCGAGAATGACAACAACAACAACAACAACAACGATGACGGCGGTCTCACAACATTTTTGTAGCTGCTGCTGCTGTTGTTGTTGTTGTTTTTGTTGTTGTTGTTGCACGTGTAATCGGATCGGTAAATTGAAATTGTAGCCGCTGGCTTGCAGTTGAGCGCAATGATATTATTAAACAGAAAAATTATTATAATGAATGAGCTGCGTTGGGATTGAGTTCGGGTTTTTTTTTATTTTATCTTTTTTTTGTTGGTATGACTCTTGTCTTTGGGTATGGATTTGGCTTTCAAGCTTGGGTTAAGGCCCCAACTGAATTGGCGCAGAAGTGGGCGTTTTAAAGAATTAGCATGTAAGTTTAAATTTGTGTAAAAAATATTAATTATTTATTCTTATTCAATATTCAAATATTGCATTGGGTCAAGCATATTATATATATAATTGAATAACAATTTTATGCTTTATTAATATTTGCTATTAAATAATTTAAAAATTATATATTAAAATAATAGTTTATTTATTTGTTTATTTTCTTTAATTATTCTGTTGCTTTAAATTTTTTTTATATTTTAAATTTTTTAAATTAATTAAAGTACAATATATTTAAAGACTCTCACATAATATCCAAAAATTCATAATTTTATTATATATACATATAACACAACAAACTGTAAAGATTTATTATAACGTAATAAAAGTCAAAATATGGCAGTGGGCATTACATTTAAAATTTATAATATATGGAGTACATAGTAGACATGCATAAAATCTAATTATTTTCAGACAGATATATGTGCAATGAATTTATTTATGAATTTATAACTAATGGATTACACACTACTATTACCTATTATTCCTCATGGTGACACCCTTTGTCAACCCCACAAGGTATGCAATATTTTTTGTGTATGAAAAAAATTCATATAAATTAAAAATATGGAAATTTACCTGCTTTTAACCTGGCTCAATGGCCGTGCCATAATTATAAGCTGCATTGGCTGCAAAGACGGCGTCAAAAATTTTATGGAAAGAAAAAAAGACAAAATAACAGACAACGTAATTACAACCCAACAATAATAACAAACAACAACAACAAGTACAACATTAACGCGCCTCATGGGTGCAATTCGATAGGTCTGCGGTAAGACGATACGCTTCAAGGTTTCCGCTTTATGACAGCGACGCGTCGTCGATCCAAAACCAAATCGAACCAAGCCGAACCGAACCGAACTGAGCTCCTAAGCCGAGCCCACTGTCTTAAAAGGATGTACACGAGCGAAAAAGACACACACACACAGAACTAGGGTGCTTTAATGAGTTGGTAATTTTTCAGCTACGATCCTAAGGTAAAATAACTTATGTATATATAATTATAAAAAACTGCTAAAAATTTGTTGAAATTTGAAAAAAAGGGTTTTACACTGATAAAAAAATATCATATATCATCAAATATTTTATTTCATGTGAATATTTAAATGTGTACAAATTTGTTAGCCTGCTTAAAATTACACCAAGCCTAATTGGTGAATTATAAGAATTATTTGTTTATTTTATTTCGAACAATTTTTGTTTACCTCACTATTACATTTGTTTAAGTCAAGAGTTGAATAGATTTAAATATTTTATTTTATTTAAATATTCAAATGCGTACAGATTTGTTAACCTTCTAAGAATGGCGTTAAGAATTCGAAGACTTATTTGTTTATTTTAATTTTAAACAATATTTGCTTACTTAACTATTTCATTTGTTCAAGTCAAGAGTTTTACTTTATTATTTTGTTCAAATGTTATTTATATTTATTTATTGCCGAACTTGTTAACTGGCCTTACGGCCCTCGCATATTATCGAATGTCAAATTTGGCGCGTTTGAGGCAGAGCCAAAGGCTAAAGTAGAGGTACATATACATATATAGATTACGTATATGAAATTACTAACTGCTAGTGGGCGTTACAAATGATATTGACAAATACAAAAGTTGTTATGCTAGCCACGGGACGCTTTGGGTCACATACAAGTATAATGAAAAAATTTCATGAAATATGCTTTTACTTACAGGAAAAGCTATTGTAATAAATGGCAAGCAGAAATTTTATAATTCATATTTGATATATGTAATGCATGCGAATTTCTCAAAATGATATTTAATATTTAAATTATTATTTTAAATAAACGATATGTAGTGTAAATTATTTTTATTCGATATTAAATCAGAATACAAATGCAATTAAAGTTAAACGTAATTATTTATGTTATTAAATTAACTTAAATACGGGGTTTTTTAAGTTTTACTTGGCTTTTTTTCACTGTTCACGCACATTTATATCCAATGTTATAACCTTCTGCATTTGGCTTTGCAGAGCAGGCAGATTGTGTTACAAACACAATGACAACGCTTGCCTAGCAGCCACTCAGGGCCAACCCACCCAGGAAATGGGAGGGTATGGGCGAGGTGAGAAAGTGTGGAAGGGCGAGGGGGAGGGGGGGGGGCAGGGATGGGGCTAGGCACAAGCACAGCTCAAATGACGCGGCAGAACTTTAATAACAGCATCGCAGATTGAATTACAAACAAAATAGAATATGATAAATTCTATACGAAAAATACCAGCAAATGCAGTTGCCACACACACACACATACGCACGCACAGAGAGAGCGGGCGTAACATGAGGCACCCTGTGGAGAGGGGGGCAGCATCATTCAGTCAGACTCTCTTGGCGGACAGGTGGCGCTGTCGTTAGAACGAGATGGCAATAGCTCAAATTAAAATAACGTTAAATTAATTTGAGCCACTGAGTGGGTGTCATTATGTGGGCTTGGCACCTCCATCATCCCGCTGCCACCTGCTGCTCCAGCTGCCAGCTCCTGTTAGCCTCCAACATGCATCAGATGCCGCTCGAGTGCTTCAGCTTAAGCTGCTGCTGCTGCTGCTGCATTGATGTTACCATTGGCATCAAGTGCAACGAGAGCCTCTTTTGTGCTGAACGAGTATAGAAATGCACAAAGAAATAGGTGAAGGGTGCAGAATGTGAGATGCCAGAGAGAGAAAGAAGATAAATAGAGGAGCACATTCACATAGCAGAGACTGCATATAGCTTATATGATCTTATGCTAAATATTGGAGAAAAACCAAAACAGACAGGATTGATAAAAAAAACTAATTTCAAAGCTACCCAGTACACTAAGTTTCTTATTATATCTTAAAAATTTAAAATGAAAATTAACAATAATTGATGAATTTACCTTAAGATAACAAAATTTAAAAACAAATAACTTTTTAAAAAATTAGGATTTTAAAATTTTCTAAAATTTAAAAAATTTTAAAGAGTATTTGGCAGCAAATAAATTAAAAAAATTAAAAATAAATAAAAAATTAAACAATTTTAGTTGAAATATGCATTAGATAATTTATTTAAAGAAAAATCGTGAAAATGATCATTTACATTATAATTATACGTGTCATAATTAAGCTATTAAATTAATTGCAACACTCATATTCCTGTAATTCTGGGAGTAAATAAATTCTTATATATAGTATTATGCTACATAACCCTAAATTCTCGAAAGCAAAAAGGTCATTGTAATACAATACACATACATGCACATATGTGCTAAAAACAATTCAATACGCTCACAATCCCATTTATGTACTTGGACATACACATATATATATATATATATATATATAAAGCCAACCCATATCTGATGTACACACATTAAAATGAAATAAAATATTAAGTTGCAAAACAGCGACAACGACAACAAGAGCAACACATGAGGAAAACTAAAAATTCACACAGAGACAGAGACAGAGCTCCCAAGTATGTCATGTAAGAATTCAAAAGAAGGACGCGCGTCATTCAATCCCGAGCTATCGATATTCGATTACAACAAACTGAAAACCGACTGACTTTGTGCACGACAGAAACAGAAACAAACACACACACACACACACACACACACACAAACACACATGCATGTATGTGCCTTACCGTTGAGAAAACTAGCGTAATTCTAGAATTTGTTGTTGCTGATATTTTCATTTCTTATACCCTCGCCGAGGGCATTATTATAATGTAATGTAGTGTGTAGCGCATATAAGGACTTTTAATATACAAATATATTCTTGATCAGCCGAGTCGAAAGAGTCATGTCCGTCCGCCTGTCTGTTTTTGCTTTCAAAGATATTCCAACATAAAATAAAATATGGCCAAAATCTACACTAATATAAAACATAGTTTTCTATAAAAATATTCAGGCAAAAACTAAGTTTGAAATACAAATTTTTTTAAACATCGGCAACAAGTAGATAACTGTTTTTCCTACACTTCGAAGTCAATTTTTTTCAGAACTATAAAAATTAAATGTACTAATTTTTAGCAAATTACAAAATTCGATTTTTTTGAAAATCAGAATAAATAAGACCGTTTTTACTGTTTTAAGCTGTTCTAATACTGTGAACGAGTATTTCGCAGTCGGTTACATCAGTGTGCAAGATTCTTACTTGTTTTTATATTTTTTGGGGTGGTGGTGGTGGTGGTGCTGGTGGCGACTGAGCGGGATTGGGTTCGGCCCGAGCAGTGAATACGTCTTCGCCACCGCCTCCGGCTTGTGCCTCCGGCTGCGCTGCTGCAGCTTGGCTTAGTTCGTTTTAGTTTTAGCAGCAGCAACAGCAGCAGCAGCAGCAGCGCCACAGCTCGGTTGAGCCGAGTTCAGTTTACTGGGTTCAGGGTGAGTTATTATAAGCGTATTGGGTTGCCCATCGTCTCCGTCGTTAGCCATTGCCAGCGTATACTTTACATTATTCTATTAGGTTTCTTTTTGAGTAACCGTAGACATGTATTAATGTGGCCGACTCGCATAACACACAGCTCCCAAGCCCACCCATTGGCCATAACTATGACCGGAATTGTCACAGGAGTTGACTAGCACCAATAGGTGCTAAAGGAGTTGATTATAAGCATAGGTTGTCCATTCTAGACTTGTAAGGTAAAAAAGTTATGTCAAGTAAAACACAAAATATTATAAAACTATTTCTATAGAAATGTGTTTCTAGTTGATAGTTATGTTAATAAAAGCCAAAAATATTTTAGGCAGTTTTTTTAAGTCACTGACTTATTTTAAAGTTTCTTTACAACTGCGAATAGTAATCTGCAATCTTTTTTTTAATTTTGTTAGCAATTTTACTACAATATAAATTTATACTAAGAAAATCATCTTCAAGTTTTGAAAAACTATGCATTCATCATTTCTTAAATACAATATTTTTTTTTTGTTTTTATTTTATTTTTTCTTAAGCTAATCAACAGGTTGCAGAATAACCTTTCATCTGACAATGTTCAAACTTAAAATTTCACACCGTTAATATGCTTATATATTAGTTTAACAAAAGAAAACATAATTTCAACCTATTATTTAATTTTTATTAATAGTTGATAGTTTTTATTAATAGTTATTTTTTGTAGCCAATTCCTTTTTAATTATTTGTTTTTATTTGTTGTCGCAAATTGAGTCGGCTTAATTTTTGGTAAACTACATGATAATTATTTTTATTTAATTCCAAAAAATTAAATAACATTTTTTTAAGTTAATAATTCTTTTGGACTTGAATTCCATCTTTCATAAGGCACTATTTCAAAGGTTAATATAACACGCTCCAGTTTTTCGCTCAGTGTATGCAGTAACACTGACAACAGTTGAAGTGGCTCTCGCAACGGGATCTTCCACTTGGATCTGGACACACACAAAAACAAAACACAGGAAAATAAAGAACACTCGTCAAGTCAGCTCCAGTTTATTTGCGATTCATAATAAAAACGAAAATTTGATATGTTTTTGTAAGTTGAGATTTTGCGAAATTCAGCAGACAGCAAGACAGAGAGAAGGAGTGAGAGAGAGAGAGAGAGAGAGAGAGAGATGGAATGATAGAAAGAGAAACTTTTGGGCAATGGGCATGTGAAATGAGACGAGCACTGCAATTGCCAACTGTATCTGTCAGATACTTTAAGCAATAATTATGGAAATTCGAAAATGAATAAGGAAAAAGAACATTTACGTAAATATGATGAGGAAGTGTTGCGGCAATGGATAACGAGTAAAATGGCAGACAAGGCAGGCAAACAAACCAGACTCCACAAAAAAAAGACAACAGCAACAACAATAAAGGCGCATACAATTACATTTTTTAATTAATTGATTTTTATTCGCATTTCGGTTTAGAATTTCAGCGCTTGCAATGAGCGCAAGTTTAAATGTCGTCGTCGTCGTCAACAACAACAACAGCAACAACAAAGCTGGAGGCTGCCTGTAGACCCAACCTCCCCTGCCCCTCCCGCCTATTCCATCAGCTTGTCAGCCTGACCCCCTTCGCCCAGCTGCGTTGAAACGAACGCACAAATCAGAAATTAAAAACCAAACATAAATTAACAGTCAAATGATATTAAAAACCAACAGACAGAGACAAACACACAGCACAAGCGAGTTAGATAAAAACGAGAGAGAGTGAGAGCGATGGAGTGCGATAGAGAGAGAGAGAGTGCGAGAGAGCTGCTATCAAAAGGTAGAAATGATATGCGAAGAGCCAACAGAAATGCGCCTCCGATTACCGCACAGTTGGACTGGACTTGGCTCGGACGAGTGGCTGCGATTGCCAGCTGAACTTGAGCCGGGCGTGCGTCTCCTGCCTATGGTGAGGCACCCCTACCCTGCTTCCCTCCTTGCAGCTCGCTCATCGACGAGGTCGCACCTGAGGCGTGTAATCGATATGCCTTGCAGCCGGTCACAAGATTTTTATCGTGCGAATTGTTAATACCCTACCAGCCGCAGAGACAACAGCAACAAAAACCAGTCAACACCACGCAGGGGAGGAGGGGGGAGGGGTGAAGCTGCCTGAGCTAAGCAAGCGTGTGAGCGCTTAAAGACTTGGCAGTCGTCGCTGATTAGACGTCTGTGCGTTTTGTCATCAAGTTGGCAGCGCCATTTCAGTTTTTTGCAAATGCCCACTGTGCCCGACTCGTGTACAGTGGTATCTGTATCGTGTGTCCAGTCGGCGATATCGCATAACAAATGCCCAGCTAAGCAGCAGTTAGTTAGCTGGTCGCCTTCGAGACATTGGCATAGATTTCACAGTCCATGTGATTCATGCGACGATATTCGTTGTCTTTAATTTTGCACAAGATCTGACAAAAATCAGAAATCTTGCCTGCCACGCCCTTAAATTGCAAGCGCATGGCTCATTCAAACTGTCAACGGCCGTGTCAACATGGCCCACATGTCGTATGAGTAATTTTGCATTCCTCAGAAGCACCAAAAATGTTTCTCTCTCTCTTTCTTTCTCTGGCTGTAAGCGTGAGCTGCGAGGGAAAGCAGTGGCGTATTTGGGAAGGGCATCCATGATATTTACTACGATTTTTAATTTTGATTTTAATTTCCAAAAAATGAACCAGGAATACCAGATACATTAAATTTATAAGGTTTCTATATTATTATATCATAATATAATGAAAAATCGATTTAAGCTTTCAAATAAAGTAAATACATTTTTATTTTTTTTTAGACCATCTTAGGACCATCTTAGACCATGTATAGGTATAAATACCTACAAAAAAATCTAATATAGAAAATACATATACAGATAAAATATCTTACCTGAGCACCCCCTTTGGACTACACCCCTGTTTCAGATGTGACGTCTACGTCGTCGACTTTGAATATGAGAATTTCAATGTAATTTGATACCTCTTAATGCAGTTGCGTAGCCTTGTGTGAAATTTTTGTATCCACACAGGCCATACACACACATATATATATAATTATATATGTGCACATATATATATTATTTTGGTTTGTTTCATTTCAAGAAACAAGAAACGAAAACCCGAAACAAACTTCAAAAGCCGCAAGAGCTCTTTGCGATTTTGCGACTTCGACTGGTCCCTGGACCCGGACCCGCTGACTCCGATCGGAGGGTTTTTGAGGCACACAATGTTGTTTAATTTTAAAACAGTATTAAATGCAAAAAGGCAACACTTTCACACACACACGCACACACACACACACGTGCCTTGGCTGGTCCAAGTATTGCATATCAATGTCATGCCCAGCATCGAAGGGAGGTGGAAGGAACCTGCAGCTGCCGAGAGGCAGATCCCATTGCAAAAAGAAGAGCATGCAACAAGCACAACAACAACCAAACTAACCTGCAACCCCTCACATACCCTGTTACCCGGCAACCATCTACCCTACCATAAAGTTTTCTTGTGCGGATGCGTGTGTGTGTTAGTTGATATCCTTATGTATGTGTGTGTGTGAGTGTGTGTGCGTGTGTGCCACGAATTTCATCAAAGTTATTAATTACAAATGGAACTTAGTTTAAGCACCAACTCAACCTTTTGAGTTACATTAAAACGCTTTAAAAACTTAATTTAACGCCTCTGAAATAATCTTGCAAATTAAGCACGGCAAATTAAATCTTAAGTGGTTTTCTTAAACTAAAAAAAAATTTATCAAAATCTTGAAAAAATCTGAACTACAAATGTATAAAAACCTAAATATTCTTTATCTACTTTGAGTAGACAAAGCTTTATCTGAGGTTAAAGCTAATTCAAATTATATTATATGTATATGTATTTATAAAAGATTCTGGATATGCGGGTTTGTTTTTAGTTGCAATAATAATTTAAAAACAACAAAATCACTATACTATATAAAAAATATATAACAAATTAAAAAAAAAAACTATGGAACATTCAAGCAGCATAAGAAGTTATCTATTTATTTTTAAATCTTTTGGGTAAGGATTACTTACTTTTTTTCGGATCGGAATGGTATGCTTGGTTGGAACCCATATGTCTTAAATCGGTTTAATATTTATATCTTTATATCAATTCGCTCAATATTCGCTGCACACAGCAAATTTACCTTATTTTTGTTGCAAATTTTAACAGCCTTTTGTAGTTTTAACTGCACGCAATGCCAAAGAATATCCCTAAAATTCAGTTGCCACCGCATCTGCAACACATTGTGGTTGCTGCCACAATTACGCTTGCACCTGCCAGAGGTTTGTGTAGACAGGAATTAAAGCAATTGGTATTTTGACAAGGTGTTTTCTGACCAAAAACTGTGTCAGCATTCGGCCGAACTGGGCGCTACCCTATACCATTGGCATGCCTAAGATGAAGTGAGTTAATCTCTGGGCTGTGCTTCTGTTTCGTTCCAGGAATTCGCGCAGCACACGATGAACGAGCTGCTCGGCTGGTATGGCTTCGATGGCGTCGATGTGGATCGCCTGGATCTGACGGCGAAGACGTCGCGGCTGCTGCAGAGCGCCGCTGCTGCAGCGGTGGCAACGCAGCAACAACAGCAGCAGCAACAACAGCAGCAGCAACAACAGCAGCAGCAACGGAGTCACATGCGCAGCAGTCGCAGCAGCTCGTTGGCAGCCGCTTATCACAATCACAAAAACAACAACAACAACACCAGCACCAACAACAACAATAACAAAATCAGCAAGCCGAGCAATTTGCACTGTCACAGCAATACAACAACACCCTCGGATCACGACACGCGCAGCTCGCGCGAGGAAGACTCCAAGAGTCCAAACTCAATTGGGAAGCCGGCTGTCGCAGCCCTCGCAACGCCACATACTGAGGAGAAAATAGGTGCGTATAAGCCATAAATACGTATGCACGACTAACAAATACCCTACATATATATAACGAATTTTATTTATTTTAATACTCGTGTTCGAACTGAACCTACTACATTGTGTCTATGCAATGTCCATCATGCTGTCCTTCTGTCCGTCCGGATGACACGCTCTCGGACCCATAGGTCTCCCATTTCAAACACCCATAAATTTGTCAAAACTCAAACAATTTTCATGTTTGATCGCATTCTGGTCATGATTTTTTATTTAAATCAATTCTACATTAAAAATCTATGCAATTTAAAAAATGTAGAAAAATTTGGATATGAAAACTTTTGGACCCATAGGTCTCATATTCGAAATACCCATAAATTTGTGAAAACTTTCATGTTTGATGGCATTCCGGTCATGATTTTTTATTTAAATCGATTCTATATTAAATATCTATGCAATTTTGAAAAAAAATATTTTTTTGGTATTTTTTGCACATTTTTGAAAATTTTTTTTAAAATTGAAAAATGCGAGCTCTCATATTTAAAATACCCATAAATTTGTGAAATTGAGCCGATTTTCATGTTTTAAGGCATTCTGGTCATGATTTTTATTTAAATCGATTCTACATAAAAAATCTGTGTAATTTTGAAAAAAAAATTTTTTTTAGTATTTTGGTATTTTTTGTAAATTTTTTTTTAAATTGAAAAATGCTAGCTCTCATATTTGAAATTCCCATAAGTTTGTGAAAACTGAGCCGATTATCATGTTTGATGGCATTCTGGTCGTAATTTTTTATTTAAATCGATTCTACATTAAAAATCTGTGCAATTTTGTAAAAAAAATTTTTTTGGTATTTTTTTTACATTTTTGAAAAAAAATTTCAATTGAAAAATGCGAGCTCTCATATTTGAAATACCCATAAATTGTGAAAACTGAGCCGAATTTCATATTTGATGGCATTCTGGTCATGATTTCTTATTTAAATCGATTCTATATTAAATATCTATGCAATTTTGAAAAAAAAATGTTTTTGGTATTTTTGGTATTTTTTGTACATTTTCGAAAATTTTTTTTTAAATTGAAAAATGCGAGCTCTCTTTCATATTTAAAATACCCATATATTTGTGAAAACTGAGCAGATTTTCATGTTTGATGGCATTCTGCAATTTTGAAAAAAAAATTTTTTGGTATTTTTTGTACTTTTTCGAAAAAATTTTTTAAATTTAAAAATGCGAGCTCTCATATTTGAAATACCCATAAATTTGTGAAAACTGAGCCGATTATCATGTTTGATGGCATTCTGGTCATCATTTTTTATTTAAATCGATTCTACATTAAAAATCTATGCAATTTTGAAAAAAAATTTTTTTTGGTATTTTTTTTACATTTTCGAAAAAAAATTTTCAATTGAAAAATGCGAGCTCTCATATTTGAAATACCCATAAATTTGTGAAAACTGAGCCGA
>SCDY01000590.1:0-54047 GCA_004143825.1 Drosophila micromelanica
TGATCAAAATGTCATCAAACATGAAAATCGGTTCAGTTTTGACAAAGTTGTGGGAGTTTCAAATATGGGAGCTGTGGCTTCGAAGGCTTTACTTGTCAACACTTTTGTCAATTTTTGCATGATTTTTGGCGAAAAATTTGACCCTCCCAGAATCAACTTTAAAGTTGTTTTTTATACATTTTGTGACCACCACAATCGATTAAAACTAAAAATTTAAAAATCTAAATTTAAAAAAAAAATTTTTTTTTGAAAATTTATAAGGGGGGAGTACATGATTTTTTCCAAAAACAAAAAGTCAAAAGAAAATTTTGTTAAAATTGCATATACTTTAAATGCAATATCAATTTGTAGGACAAATCATAATCAAATTGTCATCAAACATGAAAATCGGTTCAGTTTTGACAAAGTTTTGGGAGCTTGAAATATGAGAGCCATGGTTCCTAAGGCTTTGCTTGTTATTTTTTATACTAATTGTGACAGCTAACATGGAATAAAAATACAAATTTGCAATTCTTTCCTAATCGCCCCTCTTTGTCTATCTTATATATCATTATATATATCATTAATATAATGCGATTACACTTACATGCATATTTCTGTTGTGCCAATTTGCCGCGTGGAGGTGGCGGATATTGGAAACTGCAGATCCATTCGTCCTGCACCTTCAGAATGCGTCCCGTGACGCGCGCATAGTATTCGTAGTTGTCGCGCCCAAAGATATCGTGTGTAGCAAACTTATCAATTATGTGTTGCATGATCTTAGTAGCCACCTGCAAATAATAAAATAATAAGAATGTAGAACTAACGATAGATGGGTATGGTTAGGGGCTTACCTTAAACTTGAGAACATCCTCCATGCGTGCTGTTTTACCGTCGCTGACGCAAGATTGAAAGAAACTGGGCGCTACAGAGACGCCAAGAGCCTCGCTGGTCATGCCCGTGGATGCGTGGGCCGCATTGCTGGCGATAACGCGGAATGTGCCAAAGAGTAAAACTAATAGATGTTGCGTATACTTGGGCAGTGATGCAAACAATCTGCAAATAGTGGGCGAACGGGGGGAAGAAGAAAGTACACACTTTAGAAATGCCGCAAACGTAAATGTCAGCCCAGAAGCCGTGTAAAGATCGCCTTATCTATATGAAATTCGGTGGGCAACAATTGTTACTCATGTTTTTTTATTTTTTATTATTATTTATTACAAAGTGCACTGACTCATTGTCTAGCCAGGGCCAGCAAAGAAAGTCACACAGTTAGGAGGAGGGGTGGCAGATGGGGAAGCGTGGGGAGGGACACGCAGAGCTAGAGGAAGAGCGAGAGGCAGCTGCTTGAATTGTTCACACTTTCATTTTGGCATGTGCGCAGCTTGGAAAACCTGGCAAACGAACAAGCTACGAAACTGGTCTCTCTTTCTAACTGCCTCTCCCTGTCTCTCGTTTTCTATCTCTGTCTCCCTCTTTTTTCTGTCTTTCTCGTTACACAACCGCCATAGAGACTAGAGACCAGCGAAGCGAACTAAGCAACTATCAAAGCTCTCCAATCAATTAATGCTCTTTGCTCTTCGCATCTGCAGCTCCCATAAAAAAGTGAAAACTTGAAGATACAACCACATAGTAGACGGCCATAAACGACGCTTGACAATGAATTATACTATAATACATGGTATATAAGGAGTAAAGTCTGGTGTAAATTGGCATACAATGAGCACAGAGAGTCAAATAAAAGACAGAAACCGTTTCGAGCCTATAGCAACAGACAAAGCAACTGACACCTGTAAAGGTGTTAAATGCATTGATAAGGTGCACAAATAAAAGGCAGCCGTCAAATGCAGTTAAAAGAAAAAAATATGTAGTTAAAAGAAAAATTAAGTCGCTTGTGATTAGAAAATAAATTCAATGTATTGAAATAAAAAATCATGACATGGCACTAGGGCTTAAAATAAACAATAGCCGTCGAGCAATAAAAGTAGCACGAAACGAAAAGTTTATTTAGACTGTGAACTGATTATTTTTCTAGATTAAGATATCAAACCTATTTCTTCAAACGCAGCAAAATCCATTAAAGATTATGAATTCTAGGGTAACTTAAATCTTTTTAATACAGTAGTATTAAAATACAGGCGGTTTATCAGTTTTGTTGGCTTTGTTTTGTGCTTTAGTTTAATTTTTTTGTTTTGCATATACAATCAAATTTTTAGTTGCATTTTATTCAGTTTATCATAAACTTTTTTTTTTACTCATATCATGGGTCAAGGCTTTAATAAAGTTACTTCATCTTTTAACTATCAGCGCGTTCACCTGTTTCCTCATATTCACAAAAAAGCCAAGCAAATAAAGAGATACAAAAAGCAACCCGTGCAATGGCCGCTTAGGCTATGGGTTGAACTTTTTAGGTCTGGCCCCCACCGATATCAACGACCCGAAGAAGCAAACAAAACCAAAAAATTATAAATAAAAATAAACTAAATAAATAAAATATAAATAAAACCAAAAAAAATGAAAACGTGCCGGCGCTGTATCATATTTTATATATCCCACTGTCTAATCTTATCAAAGTTTTTAACACTTTTATTCTAAACTTTACGCAGACTCGTTAATGTCGAGGACATTGATAATGAGGATGCCTCGAACTCGAACTCGAACCCATAAAAAAATAACAAAATAAGCAAAACATTGCTTAT
Organism: Drosophila micromelanica; assembly: GCA_004143825.1. Lineage (NCBI taxonomy): Eukaryota > Metazoa > Arthropoda > Insecta > Diptera > Drosophilidae > Drosophila > Drosophila micromelanica. The sequence goes on from SCDY01000590.1 coordinate 2,679, forward strand.
TTTATTATAAATACGTATCACTTTTTTCTAGCTTTTGTTTACTATTTTTATGTGTTACCCAGCGACACCCATAAATGGAATGCGAACAAATCGTTTACTAATTGCATTAATTACATGAAATGTCGATAGAAAATAAATAAAAATCAACAACAATAATACAAGTGAACGATTGCTTAAGAAAAAAAAAAACAAACAAGTGTCTACGTTGTCGCCTGATATCGAAGCGATAAGCCGCACGACAGTTTTAGGTTTCCTATGAAACCCTAATGGATGATTAATGTGGTTATTCGATTTTATGATTTTAAGGTACATTAACTATTGTATTCAAAATGCAGTCTTTATATTGATATTAGCTTAGAAAGTGTCGCCACGCAGAATTAAGCTTGATAAAAGCTTTAATGAACTTTTATAGCTGTTCTTACTTGTTTGTAATGTGTTTAGAGCAGACGCAAAAGTGTTGAAAATAAATAAAATAAAATAAAATGGATTCATTAGGTCTTAATTAAAAAAGAGAAAATGTCAACAGCTGCTCACTTGTTTAAGGCTTGTTTGTATAAAGCGTAATATTTGTACACATTTACTTTCGACGTATTTAATCATAAAACTAAATAACTCGCTGTCTGCGAATAAACAGCGCCTTTTTCTGCGATTTTCATAATTTTAAGTACTGTTTGCTGATGATTTACAAAAATCTCTGAAATTGAAAAACTTGAATAAAGGGTAACTACTAGTCGAGCAAAAGATCATTTTGTGGTCTACACATAGTTTTATGTGAAATATTAATGGCATACATTAGAGTGCCGCATTTGGGCGCATACAGCTGCCTCCTTATATAACAGCTGATCGAGACGCGTTACGCATGCGCCGTATTCCCAGACGGCGGTGATATTTACATAATACTTAAGAAACCGGCTATTTTAAAGGCATTTCTGTGAATTGGATGCTAAATAGTTTTTCGTATTTTTAAAACGCGTATATATCTGCATATTTGTTGTGCGCACGTTCGTGTGTATGTGTGAGTGCTACTGTTAAGGCCAACGCTGCGTCACATTATAGATGATTCATTTATTATTATTATTGTATTTTTCATTCATAAAAAAGAAATATGTCAGCCGTAGCAGTCGATTTCAATGTTTTTTTTTTTTTGCTCTCTTCTGCCTTTTCAAGTGCCGCATTTGATTTGCCTTCTTTTTATTGTTATAGTAACTTTTTTTTCTTTCATTTTTTGTTAATTTTTTTTTTTTTTGTATTTATTATGTATTGTATGTATGTTTATATTATATATGCATTGTTACGTATTTGTGCCCTACAGAGAAACCAGTTTTGATATTCCCACAACTCTTGTGCCACTTGAAAGATTTCAGATGGGAGCTTTGCCGGCTGATAAGAGACATAAGTGAAGTGCAGGCGGAGACGGGACGAAGAGAGAGAGTCGGAAAAATAAGTAAACATAAATGCCAGATTGTCGAAATCGGAAGCATTTGAGTGTTTTTATCCATTTTTCTTTATGTGCACAAGCAATGCATTATCGAACATAATTAAAGTTAAAGTTTTCGTTTATGAAAAAAAGGGGCACAAGAATCTAAGATTGTATGTACGAATATTACTAAGAATAGTAAAAAGACTCACATGTTGCAAAAATGGTGCGTCAAAGACGAATCACACATTATTTACATTTGAGAAAACAAAGAAAAGAAACCCAACTTTGGTCTTGACGTCAATTGGATATGTAGGGGGCATTGAAAGGACACAGTTTCTGCTTACTAAGTAGTGGCTGGTCACTATAAACATCGGCAGCTTATCTTTCAAGTATATCTTTAGACTCTGCACCAGCTGAAGCTTAAGCTGCAGCTGCATCAACATTCATCAGTGCGTCTCAGTCTTTGCTGCGGTTTCGCGGCTCTACGCCCCAAAAAGCCTTTATTGTTAATTTAGCAAAAATGAGAGATTCAAACAGATGCGAAACGCGAACCGCGACAGCAACAGCAGCAGAGTTTGCTGTTGGCATCAACAAAAAAATAATAAGAAGAAGACAATACGTCACAATAATGTGCCAAGTAAAACAGAAAACGCAACGCACGATAATAAAAAGCAGTTTCAACATATAAATATACTCATATCCATATGCATATAGTATACAGTCAGTCATACACATACACACACAAAGTGCAGACATCACGATACTTTTAGGGAACAGCATAAGAAACAAGTCAAAATGGTAAAGTTTAGAGTTCTTGACTAGGAGATACGCTGTACTTAGCTCCAAAATGTTAAGTTTATGTGGTTGTTTTTTGTGGCTTTTTATTATTAAATAACTTTGGAGATTATTAACCAATGATTATTACATTTGATTTTATACATTTCAACTTCAAATATTTGCAACAAAGGTTTTAAACCCTATTGTTATGGGAAATTGGGGTTAAATTTTAAATAAATTTGTATACAAATTATTTCAATCAAAGCCTCAATACTCCTGATGTTTATCAAGTTTATAATTATACATGTAAATATATGACCCCTTTAATTCATTTTAAGTTCAGCTACACCCTCATAATACTTTTTATTACTATTTTTTTTTAGATAGAAACAGGGTATAAAAACGACTTAGCCCCTTAAGAAACAAACTACAAATTAACTTTAGTTTTTTTATGAACGGGTTCAGTTCAAGTTAATATTTTTTTTAAGCTATATATATTATACGAACTAAGTTATATTTAGACTAAAGGTTCAAAGTGTTTGTGTAAAGTGTTTATCCGGCATATGGTTTAGTTACGACTGCGACTACGCCAAAAGTTCAGGGCGCGCAATCACTGAACAATTTATGTACATATAGCAGACAGGACGGACAACGGAGAGAGAGGAAGAGATCGGCGACGCATTGGAGACAGATGCAGAATATGAATATGAATAAGTATAAGAAACAGAAGCAAGCAGCAACTCAACTCAGTCAACTCACTTGATGAGCTCCACTGACGCACATTTGGTACTGTGGAACAGATCAGTGTTTATACGCGTTATATATGAATGTATATTTATATTGTGCACTCGCTTATTTTACTTTTATTGGTTTTGTTTGGGCATTGTATGTTGTTTATATTGTGTGACTGACTAACTGACTGACTGACTATGGCTATGGCGGCAGTTTAAGTTTATTTGTGCAGCGTGGCCAATGGAAACTCTGAGGTAGCACATTTTTATCTTTTCCATTTAATAATTTGTTGTTGCCATTTGCGAAGCCCTTTAAAACAACAACCATGACGAGTTTAGCACACAGAACGACACGAAACGAAAAAATAAACAATATCGAACAAAACCGAACAAAACAATTCTCGGCAGCAGTCCATGACTGACTACATAATGTAATAATCAGGAAGTGAACATCGGTCGATATTGCAATAGACCCAAACAGACGTCCAAGACGTCGACATCGAGACGTCGTCTCTTGTTAATGCATTGGACAATGCGGCTTTTGTTATAAACTGTTTCCCTGTCTCTGTCTCTGTCGCTGTCGGTGTCCCTCTCCCTATCCCTGTGCCTGCCCCTTCTTACTACTTCTGCCATTTCGCCTGTCTAGACCAACAAAAGCGGGCAATTTTTGCATTATTTTTTGCACTTATTGATATTCGCCAGCAGTAAGTTTCTGCCTAACCATTGTCACACGGCCAGCCCAATCGTCCAGGCAATTGTGTAAATATCCTATTAGCTATGGAAACGTACCTAATATGACAGCCAGCTTGCATATGAAAAGGTCTCAACCGAAAAGGTCTAGAAAAGAAAAATTTGGCGCGACACAGTCCAAATACTCTAGACAATACATCGAAATTAGCCATTACGCACAATTAAATAGTTTGCAACGTTTGTTCCAACAGAAATATAATTGAAATTTATACGAACAAACATAGATTTACAATTACAATACTTGAACACTCATCAAATATGGTGAATCAAATAATTTATTAGGTTTAACAGAGCTTTTATTTCTTAGCTTTGGCCTGCGTCGCAAATCGTTTGATAAAATTCTTAAGCTCTGACCTGCAAGAGCGTATAAGCGCAACAGGCGTCCGATAAAAAGCTTAGAAAAGCAGCCCCAGCAAAAGCTTTGGCCAGGCAACAAGTTGGAGCTACAGGAAGAACAATAACAACTGAGGGAGGCAGCAAGTGGAAGAGAACGGGAGAGGGTAAGGTCACACACACACACACATACACACTTTCTTCGATAACAACGACGTCAGCGTCTTGGCTGTGTTGTTGTTTTTCTAGCTTGTAATTTAGCAAACAAAGCTAGAGAAATAATACACAAACACATGGTCTGTCCATATAGTATATGTATATATAGGGCCTTATATTTTCGTCTATTGCAAAAACGTGCAACAATGACGTTGTAGCTGCTGCCATCGCCCGTCTGCCGCAATAATAATACTTAGCAGCAGCAGGAGCAACCACAACAGCAACAACAGCAACAAGCCCTGTTTAAACGATGTGCGAACTGATTGAATTGAGTGCCAATAGTTTTGTAGGGGGACCTGTTGGTTGGGTTGCTCTTACGTTTTACGTTTACGTTAATTGATACAAAGTCTGAAACGGGCGTCTCTGATATCTATTTATAAATGTTTCCACCAGCAGAGTCGCTATTTTCGCGCATTTGTTTGATTCGGCAACGAATCTGATTGCGATTGCTTAATGTGTATGTGTGCGTGTTTGTAGATGTTGTTGCTATTGTTGGTTTGGCGGCCTGCGCCTGCCCTAAAATGTAAATAAACAAAAGAAAGGTAATAGCAGCAACCGCGGCGGCAACACATAAACAATTACAACAATAAATGTGTATATAATTGTATGCTGGCCACGGACGCAAAGTTTACAGTAACCAAATTAAATTTACGTATTGAATTGTTTGGCTTTAGCCGGGGCAACTGATATGGAAAAATTATTTGGCGGTCGATTTTTACGCATGTACCGCTATACAATTTTAAATTTATGTTTTATTGCTGACGCGTTATTTGTTTACACGCACATTAGCATTAATGTAACAGCGTTGCTGCTGATGCTGTTGCTGACGCAGTTGCCGCATTCACCATTCATCGTCATCTATCAAAGTGGTTGAGTGGTGTATTAACAAAAATCAAATTCGATTTAGTTGCTCTCAATAGACAAAAATAAAGCGGCTGCAATCAACAACGGCTGTCAAATGCCAATTGAGCAGCATTAAGTTGGCAAGGCCATTGCAGTGCCGATAAAAGCGAATGATAATATCGATTGCGATTGTTAATGCTTAATTGCAGGCGCCGCTCACTTCACGTCACTTCACTTAACTTCACTTCACTTCACGCACAAACAACTTTACCTTCTCTATCTCTCCTCTCACCCACATTATGGGAGCTGTTGCAATTGCAAAAACAAAACAAATAAAAACAATTGTAAATTATAAAACTGCAACATTTTCGTTTTATTTTAATTGAGCATGCGTGGGCCTGTCTGTTTGTCTATCGCTCCGTCTGTTAGCCCACGCTTTATGCTCTAATTCAGTTCGGTTAGAAATCGATTGCAGCAACAAAGCAAAGTAAACGCAAAGCAAAGCAAAAGCGAAACAAGTCAAAGCAAACGAGCGAGCAAAACATTCAATTTACAGCTGCAAACTAAGTACTTACAAGCCCAGGGGATTACATCTCCCCGTTGCCGCTGCTTGCACTTCCCCAAAGCCAATTTTATGTCGCGTTCAAGTGAAAATTGGTGAAAATCTGGCAAATGTGTCAACAAGTGCCAAGTCAAATGGGCGTAAAACGCAGGCAAAAACAAAATCATCAACAGCAACAACAGTCAACGCTTTTCATTTAATTTTTCAACTAAATTTGCAGAGCTCCTCACCCGCTACCTACCCCCGACACCCACCCAACATCAGCCAACATGTATGTGTGTGTAGCGAAGATTCTTGAGCTGCAACCAAATCTAGATCCGGTTCAGCAAGTTTACCGCAAGCTAGTTACAATATACAGGTATATACACAGACACACTCACATGAGATGAGTACATGGACTATAACAGAGATGAGCGCGTGTAAACACGCGTTTTAAATATATTTACGATTAACACAATCTTTAAAAAATTTTGTTAAATGACTTTACATAATTACACAAAACAATCGGTTCGAACGGTTAATGAAACTGGTTTTCCAAACCACTGAGTCTTAATTTTGGAATAGAATTGGGTTATATTGAGTCGTATTTTAGTTAAACTTTCTGAAGTTGGAGTCATGGATAAAATCAATCATGTTATTCACACTTTTAAATAACTACGTTTGAATAACACATATTGCATTTCTTTTAATCAATTAATGCAATTAAATATTTAATATTTATTTAATGTATTAATGCTACTAAAAAGGCAAAACGAACAGTGAACAATAATATGCGACAGAGTTCGTTGTTCATTCAGTTAAGTGAGTAGGTCAATTGAACTTGTTCTAATGAAAAAGTCGTGTCACGACACCAACGCAAACACAACTCTATTCAATACATAAGTTGGCTTCTGTATGCATGAGTATATGTGCATACATACATATGTATGCATACATAATTGACAAAGTTGGCGACTCACCTGTGCAAACGGTCCGTTTGCTCGGCTTCGTTCTGCAGGTCGTTGATGGCAAACAGCTCCGTCTCGCCGCTGCGTCCGAAGATGCCGTTGGGTATCTTGCGCAGGAACTTCTTCAGCACGCTGGCAATGGTGAACACCGAATAGTTGTCCACGTTAACCAGTCGGCCCGCCTGCAGGAAGTGGATGAGCTTCTTCATGGCGCCCTGGTGCCCGGGCGCACGGAAAACGTCACGTCGATTGGGCGACTCCTTGTTCAGTTTCAGTATTAATACGAGCAGCGGCCCGGGAATGTTGTTGTTGTGCTTGCACACCTCCTCGAGGGGCACGCCAAATTTCACCTTCTCCAGGCGGTAGGGGTAAGCGGGCGCGCTCGCCGGATGGCCGCAGGATGTGACAACGTTGCCCAAGTCGGCGGCGCGTCGATGCACGCGTTCAGCCCAGCTGGACATTGTGTATGTGTGTGTAAATTCGTGAGCGTCGATTTGTTTGTGTGCGTTTATTTGCCTGTGCACGCGTGTGCGTGTGTGGGGGCAACACTTTTCTTTCGGGCGTTCGTTTTTCACAGCAAAATGTGCTCGCTCACAAATTTATGCTGTTTTTATGCTGGTTAAAAACATGTTCCTCTTCCCCTTTACTTTTCACTGGAATGTAACTGCGTTGTTGTTGTTGCTATTTTGTCTCTGTATGCAGCATTTATCTTTCGTTGTTGTCGTTTTTTTTTTTGTTTTGGGCGTTGTTTGAATTTTTTCTTCGTACGTAGTTATTATTTCGTTACGATTTTTCAAATGTTAATTTAATATATTATTTTATGTATGTTTTCATTTATGCATGAGTGTATGTGTATGTGTGTGTGTGTTTGCTTCGATTTGGCAATTTTAATTTTTTATGCTAGCAGCAGCCACTCCTGCATGCACTTTTTTTTTGCTTCACTTCTTTCGTTTTCACTGTTGCCTTCTCTTTACAGTTTGAGCGTCGCGTTGTTGTTGCATATTGAGCGGAAGATACATATACATTATCTACAGGCACGTTTAATGAAACAACGCGGCTGGTTGTTGTTGCCTTTTTTTAGTTAATTAATTGGTTAGTTTTTGTCGCTTTTTAAATAATTTTGGTGTCTGCACGCACGACTTGCAGCTCCAGCACTTGTGTATACACTAGCGATGTGCAACTTTTTTCTATTAGGGATGTACTGAATTGATATATCGTTATATCGATATTAATGTAAACGTTAACGTTAACTATCGACTTCCAATCTAAAACAAGCACGATGTATCGGTGTATCAAAATGCAACCCTTCAGGGCAGAAAGTATCGAATCTCTAATTATGGCGAATATGTGTAAAGTGAAATTGTTGCAAGGGAAATAACAATAATACAAAGCATCAATAAGCCGCATATTTATTACAAGTGTTTAAGCCAAAAAGAAGTACGTATAACAAAGTAGGCTGCTTAAGTCTTTCCAGAGGCTTTGACATACATATTCATATTCATTTATTCTATTATTGTTTCGTCTCAATTATTTTGTTGTCTGCTTCAAAACAACAACAACACGCGAATTTTATTCTTTCTGAAAAAGGCGACAAACGAATAACGCAACGTATTTTGGCCCAATTGCTTATCCAAAATTTTCAAGTTCCATTTGCAAAAACAATTTTCATGTGTGAGTGCCGCTGCTCACCTTGAATCCGTTGTAGTCGTTGCTGTTGTTGTTGTTTCCCTCTCCGTACCCGTCTATGTATAAGATATTGACCCTGTACGCCCGATACACACACACACACAGAAACTCGCCCACACAACACACATCTACATACGTTGCTGCATTGAAACACTTCAATTATATAGGTGAACAAATGACCACCGCTGCCTCCACATCGCAAAATGCGTCAACGACGTTGATGGCCGCTGGTGGAGCCGGCAGCACTGGCCCCAACACGACAACAACAACTGCACCCAGCAGCTCGGCGGTGCGAGCCTTGGCCATGGAATACAAGTCGCTGCAGGAGGAACCTGTCGAGGGATTTCGCGTCAAGCTGATGAACGATGATAATCTGTTTGAATGGGAAGTGGCTATTTTTGGGCCACCGGATACGCTATATCAGGGTGGCTATTTCAAGGCTCACATGAAATTTCCACACGACTATCCGTACTCGCCGCCATCCATACGCTTCCTGACCAAGGTGTGGCACCCGAATGTATACGAAAACGGCGATCTTTGCATATCCATACTGCATCCGCCAGTCGATGATCCCCAGAGCGGTGAGCTACCCTGCGAACGCTGGAATCCCACACAGAATGTTCGCACCATTCTTCTATCGGTTATTTCGCTCCTGAACGAGCCAAATACATACTCGCCGGCGAACGTCGATGCCTCCGTCATGTATCGCCGATGGCGAGACTCCCAGGTAAGTGACTTTACTTAGAACTTAATAAAGAATAATACAAATATGAACTGTTCAGGGCAAGGACAACGAATATCCGAACATCATACGCAAACAGGCACTTGCCGCTAATGCGGAGGCCAAGCGAGAGGGGATTGTGGTGCCTATGACACTGGAGGACTATTGCCTGAAGCCCACTGTCAAGCCTAGCACAGAATCGGGTCTAGATGCGAATTTCTATGATGATGATTTTGATTTGGAGACGGAAGATTTGCCAACAGACTCGGACGAAGACGATGACGAGGACGATGAGGACGAAGATGAGGACGAGGAAGACGGGAACGGGGATAGTGCAGCAATTCGCAAAAATAATGTCAATACAAAGTGTACGAACAACAATGGTCTGTCGGCAAAAACAACTGCCGCTGCTGGAACAGATGATACCGAGTCCGCTGATGACAGCGGTAAGGGCGAGACAACATAATGCAGATAAACCCGCTCCTCCACCTCCACACTGCTCCTGCCCTAGGCGTCTGCGTAGCATTTAAACCATCATATACCAAGTGTGAATGGAAGGCAATCTTGGAGCTGCTTGAAGACGCCCCCTAAAGCCAATCGCTGGTTTATCATTTCTCTCAAAATAGCTATTATTCTTTTTTTACGACTAATTATTGTACAATTGTAAAACTTAAATGGCCCACTTTTAATCCACCAGCTAGCCTCTGGCTGAGTATGTTTTGGACCCATTCATAGTTTCAGGAGCTTGCGATTCCTTTTAAAGCAACTAAACAACACTCAAAACTGATGATTATACAAGATATATATATATACAATATACATATGTATTAGCTATAAATTATTATTTAAAAAATATATATACAATTACACACACATATGTACTCGCATGTGCTGATGATGATTATAAGGGGGCGCCGACAGATGCAAATATTTAACCGGCAAGAAACATCCTAATAAAAAACGAAACTAACAAAAACAACATAAAAACCAATGGATTTCAAGAATATAAAGCAAACATGAAAACTAGCTATTAAGCAATATGTAAGAGCAAGAAAAATGAAAACAAACACCAACTGCAATATTGAAACGGAAAACAGCATTGTATAAAAAATTGCAACGATAAATAAGCCAAATAAAATTTAAAGCAAAAAAACAAAAAGTAAAAACCCTCCGTCTAGTTTAAACAAAAAATTTTCAATTATCCCCTAAACCATTCTAAATTTATGATTAAAATGCCTTGTGCAAACATATAAGGAAATAAGTTCATAACACTTCCCCTTTGTGTTCGTTTGTAAGGCTTAAAATATAATCTCTTTTTATATTCGACAGTTTTTGAAACTTTTCTATATTTTTGATCCACTTAAGCGTCATCTGCAGAAAATTCTTTTGCTAAAAATTTATTTATGCTCAACAATATCTTAGATTTGTGTTATGAGCTTGGCGCGCTTGCGCCAAGCCAGAAGCGCCGGCGTCAGGTCCTTGTCAGTAATAGCAGGCATGCGTATCAGTGAGCTATAGACACCGATGTCCGCAACGGACATTTGAGTGCCACCAAAGTATTGCTGCTGTTGCAGTCGCTTGTCCAACAGCCGGACCATGGCCACTTGGCTTTTGTGTGTGCTGCAGCGCAGCAGTTGATAGCAAATGTCCAGCACAGCATCGATTTCATTGCAGAGCGGTGAGTTCTCGTAACGATATTCGGCGGGGCCCACTCGCCCCAAATACCTAATAATGTTCACCTCGCCATAAATGGGCACATACATGGTGGGTGAGCTGATCATTTCGGTATGCTCGCCTAGACAGACATGAAGTAAAGTAGGAGATATAACAATATCATATTTATGCATGCTTACAGTTCTTCCATATGAGCGTCACGTTGATCTTGGGCAGCGCTGCGTTGACCGGCACCTTGGCCAGATTAGCCTCAAATTCGCGAGCCGCTGGCCCAATATCCGCCATGGTCGAGTGTGTGAAGGTCTTCACATCAATGGTGTACAAGTCGCGCCAGGCGTTCTTCAGCGCCAACAAGGCGTAGGGTATAAAGTTGGGATGCCCATTGACGACCACATCCTGCAATGGCACCTATCCCAGTACATTCGCTTAGTTTTTTTATTTAGATTTGGGTGCTTTTGGATAACTTACTTCTTTGAGTCCGCCATTCTGATAAGCTTTCGTATGTTTCACGTTCTTTTGGCACACACTCACACCCAAACTGGAGCGTATTTGGCCTAATTGCGCTTTTAGCTCCTCTAGCTGTTTAAGCACCTTTTCTTGGCGCTCCAACACCGCAGCTGTGTCTTCGTTCTGCAAAAGAAAGGCAAAGTATTATTTAAGCGACAATAACTTTCTTAAAATCGACTTGCACAAAAACTAGAGATGGGCGCGTGACAATAACATCGCTATTTAACTGCGTATCTTTTAAGGTTTTTATAATCTCGCCAGTTTATCATTTTGTTTAGAGAAAACAACAATACTTATTTTTAATGGATCTTAGAGCTTGCACTTTTCATACAGTTCCTTAAGTACCATGCAGATCGTTTTCTGATCACGATTCATGTTATCCCAAAATTGAGCATATCTCATGAAACTATAAGAGCTAGAGACATTTAATTCGGTATTAATGTAAGATCAAAACATTGGACTGAGTGAAGCAGAAGACACGAAATATCATGCGCCCATTTCTAATCTGAACACACAAACAAAACAACATTCGAAGAGCACCGTGCGTGTTATGCAGTTTTGTTAGTCGGTGATATTTATAAATAGATTTATGGTTTTATGCTTAATATATACGTATACATATGTTTTTAACCTTTAGTAAATGTTGTATTTTTCGGCCTAAAATGTCCAAATCAAGTGCACAAGTGACTGGTTTTGAAATGTTGCTCTCCACTGCTGCCCCACTGCATTGAATTTTAGTCGCCTTTTTTATACCATGTAGTGAAGGGAAATGAAATAGTTTTTAATTTTTCACATGAGGTCCACATAAAGCAAGAATCTATCAGATCAATTTTAAAGCAAAGGCGAGAGATTTGTGGAAAGAATTCACTGAGACAGTCACCAACACTGTGACATTTTTTGCACGGCAAAGCTCATCTCTAATTTCGGCCACGGCAGCTGGGCACAACACACTTACAGTGGGAGCTTGTACATCTCCGTTGGAGAGGCTGACATTCCTTAATTCGTACATACAGGTGGGCAGTTTAATATCAAATTGTGGCAACAAAGTTTTCAACTCGTACATTTCACTTTACAATATGAAACAATTTTAAATAGCTGGATGCACAGAAAAATGTGCTTGACATTAGCGATGAGTCAAGCCCACTATCGATTTTTTTTTATTAATGATAGATTAGTTCTACTATGCAAGTGCTATCGTCTTCGATAATTAACTCCCAGCCGATTGCTTGAACTGCAAAAATGTATTTTGTGCTTTGACTGTGCTGTCAAATTTAATTTAATTTCTACCGGTAGCAGTCACTGACAATAGAATCATATCTCAAAACTGCATATAAATGTTACTGTAAATGATTTGAGTTTGCTTTAAATGTTTAATTGTGCTCCTGCAACGAGTTGGGTAAATGCAGTTCGCTTATTTGGTGATAACACTTATGTATTTGTTGTTAGAATTGGTATTTAATCCATCGTTGGATTAATTAATACAAGTGTTAATGGAAAATTCAAAAGATAACCGCTTGAAGAATCTTATCGATATATCGATTAGAAACTATGACATTCTCAAGGAATGATGACATATTTAAAAAAAATTGGTACTCCTAATTTATGGCGTCTATGATTTGAAAGCGAGAAACAGATAATTTGTTATACAGAAATAAAACAAAAAGAAAGTAAAAAGATGAATAATAAAAAATCAAGAAGTTCGGTGAGTCCTTTAATTCCTTCTCATACGTAATATTTATTGGTAACTATTCTTTTAGCTGAAAAAAGTAGTGACACAGGCGGATGAAGAGCCCGATCCTGCTCGTATTATTAAGCGTCGCATCAGTTTTAGCGGGAAAAAGTTTATAAGGTACCAATTGTTTATGATATATGGGCTATTTATGTCTACATTCTGATTGTTTCACTTTGTTATGCAGAGAATTTGATACTACGGAGAAACCGAGGGACTACGACAACTCGTATGAAATATCGGATCACACCAACGGCGACGACAGCTGTGGTCAATCCCATGGCACCGTCGCAGCTTCTGTACTGCAAAGTACAGCCCACATCTCTTTGGCCAATGATATGGACAAAGAAAATGTACAGTTTGTCGCAGGATCAATGACCAGTGGTTTACTGTACGATCAGCACTCTCGCTTAAGCGACTTCACACTCAAATTGCAGACAAGCATCAATGTGACGCTGCTGCCGGATGAACTAATCAGGAATCGTCAGCGTCATATGGGATCGCCGGCTCCCTTGGAAATAACGTCAAGCGACAGCTTATCTCTAAACGATGTGGAACGTGATAAGCTGCGTGAAAATAGTCTGTACAAACTGCCAGTTTTTGAAAAAACATTGGATCTTGTGCCACAGAAGCTGGTAAGTAACTAGAATCTAAATTACATAGATAATATATATATAACTATGTATAATTTAAGCTGGAGCCTACGCATCTAGATAAGGAAAACATACAGAAAACTATAAGAGTGCCTGCTGACATTAGTTGTGTGGTCGAAAAGGAAAAGGCAGTTATTCAGAAGACACTGATTTTTGAGAACAACGATATATCGTGTGATTTTTCAAACATTGGTAATGTCTAAAATGGAAGAGAATGAAAGAAAGAAAAATTCACTTTTATTCCTTTTTAGAGCCGCCAGAAATCTCTGAAATTGCGTGTCCAACATCTAAATCAACGCAAGAAACGGATCCGTTTGATATGGCAGAAAAGGATTATATGACTTATTTGTCAAATGATTCGACGCTATCTTCGCCCTTAGTACCATTGGACATGATTTCAGACAACGGCATTGGCAAAAAACTGAACTTTCGCCAACTGAACGATGCGTTGAACTCTGGCCAGATCCGGCTGTTTCCCAATGGACCGAAAACGCCAACGACAGATCGCAAAGCGAAGCAACAGCGTTTTTGGCATGGCATGGAGCAAGAGCCCATGGAACAGGATGTCCCAGCAAGAGAAGTGATTAAACCACGCGGCACGCTTAATTTTAATGAGAGCATGATGATGTCGCCTGCACCGCAAAGGGCCGAACCTATGCTAAAAACAATGGTCGACCAATCCAATCAACCAGTTAAGGAGAGGAACTCAAAGGACACTAGATGCAACTATCGCATTTCTCAGGCCGACGAATTAATGCTGGACAATACAAATTTTCTTGTCCATGCCCGAATGGGCGATGAAACGCAGTCGCGGAATAGCTCAAAATGCTCATCACGACGTGAAACAACATACAATAATACCGCCATGGAATTGGATGATCTCGAAAAACAAGAAGCAGCTGTTACAGCGCTTCTGGAAACGGCCAAGCACAAGCAGACCATGCACAATATCGAGGCAATGGAAGATGACGATTTCTCCGACAAGAATGCAACTAACGGATTCCAAACGGCCGCTGTTGTTGATCAAAGGCATAGTCGCACCGTGGCACTAAATGAGTTAATTGATGAATCTCATTTAAAGCCTCGTGGAAAGCCGAACCAAACGTTGCTTATGGCCGAAGCCATTGAAGAAGTCTCCTTTCGCTCGCAAAATGAAATGCAGTCTTCAACAAAAACGCAACAAAGCGGACACAGACAAACATTGTGTCTAGCCGAACCCATTGAGGAGGAAAGGGCAGCTGCTCCAACAGCTGCTGAAGAGCCGTACAAGGTGCGCAGACAAACATTACACTTGGCGGAAGCCATGGACGAGGATATCGCATTAACTCGCCAGGAAATACAAACTAGCACATTAGCGCCGGCTATCAATCAAAAGTTTAGAAAGCGTCGAGAAACTTTGCTCATGGTTGATTCCATCGAAGAAGACTCCTTTTGCTCACACAAGGAAGTTGGACCAGTGCCAACAACAACTTCGATGCAATCCAATCAAAATAAACGCAGGCAAACATTGATTTTGGCTGAACCTATTATGGAGGATAACATGGGACCACTAAAAGAATCTCAGCCCGCAACCAGTGCAGTGGAGCAGCCGTACAGCATCTGTAGGCAAACATTACACATGTCTGATCCCATTGAAGAAGACTCCTTTTATGTGCAAAATTCATTAAAATCAATAGAGTTGCAGCATGGAAAGCACAGACAAACATTGAATATGGCTGAGCCCATTGAGGAGGAAATGATTGGAGCACAACAAGAATTACAAGAAACGAAAGAGCAATGCATTAGACGTCAACGACAAACACTAAACTTGTCTGATTCCCTTGAAGAGGATATAGTTAAACCCCAAAAAGAACCAGCAACTGTGGAGCAACAGTCCAGCAGACGTAGACAAACATTACATTTAGCCGACGCCATGGAAGAAGATTCATTCTGTTCAATGCCGAAACATATTCAGCCGAGAAATGAAACAATGGAGCAGGGAATTGTTAAATCAGAACAGGAGCAGGCAGTTTCTTTACTGGAACAGCAATGCAACAGTTGGCGACAGACGTTACACATGGCTGATCCCATTGAAGTTGACTCCTTCTGTTCACGAACAAATAACAAGCTCAGACCTAAGCTGCAAAGGGAAGACACCATTGTGGAAGATATACTGAAACCGCAAAAAGACCTAAGCCAACAGCCAATTGTTGCCACAGGGAAACAGCAAAGCAACAGCCGTAGACAAACATTACACCTGGTTGAAGCCATTGATGAAGACTCTTTCTGTTCAAAGGCCATCGCTGGCAATAAGTCCAGTCAAATGTTGCAGAGGAATGAGGAACAAAATTCAGCAGCTTCTGCTGTGGAACAGCAAAGCGGTAGTCGTGGGCAAACATTACACTTGGCTGATCCCATTGATGAAGACTCCATCTGTTCACGAAAAGATGTCACCTCAATGTCCACACAGAAGAAGCACACACAAGTATTGCAAATGGAGGAAACAATTGTAGAAGATATCTTGAAACTGCAATTAGACCCTAACCAACTGCCAATTGTGTCTACAGAGGAAAAACAGAGCAACAGCCGTCGACAAACATTACACTTGGCGGATCCCATTGAAGAAGACTCCTTCTGTTCAATGCCCATTGCGAGCAATAAGTCAATTCACATATTGCAGAGAAATAAAACAACAGAGGAAGAGCATTTTAAACCTAATAAAGAAGCTTCCGCAGTAGAACAGCGAAGCAACAGTCGTAGACAAACATTACTCCGGGCAGATCCCATTGAAGAAGACTCTTTCGATTCAAAGTCAACTGCTGCTCCCATGGAAACTCATTCCAACAAGTACAGGAAAACATTGCTATTGACGGAAGACATAGATGAGGATGATATCGAATCGCAGAACCATTTACAATCAAAACCAGCAGCGCCTCCAGCTAATAAACAAACTTTACTTATTTCTGAATCCATTCAGGAAGACATATTTAGAGTCCATAAGGAGAAAAGCTCGAAATCAATGCACAGGCAAACAATAAATGTTGATGAGCCCATTGAGGAAGACATTTGCAGTGCTGTCAAAGCTCCTTCAATCAATCAGCCTGAGAAAAAGGCGGCACATCAAACATATAACATGGAAGAAACTATAGATGTGGATAACAGTTGCATTCAATCATTTCCACCAAAACCGCAGATGCAAAAAAAACCAAGGCACACAGTACACAAAGAAGTGTCTATGGTTGAGGAATTGCCGAAGGTGCGAAACGCCAAGTCGAGACCCACGCTGCTGCTGTCGGAATCCATGGAAATGGAATTGCTGAGCCAAAGCGTAAACGAAGATGCTGAAAGAGTTGGGGATGTCGGCCAGGCGGATTCAGAGTGGTTAGCTCAGATGCGGGCTTGTGCCAAGTCGGTGCAATTGCCAAGTCGAGCCGAAACAATTTCCAAGAAACCCGCAAGTCCAAGTGAAGACAAAGAAAACTTTCATAATCGCATTGTTAGCCGATCAAGTTTGGAAACGCCCAAGATGAATAAAAAACAGCAGAATTTAAACTCAAACTTTTTTCCCATCACGCCCGGTCGTTCAATGATTGAGTATGAGGATCTGGAGGAGGAGTGCAAGGTCGACAGCCCTGCAGAGCCGTCTGCTGCCCGTTCCATATACCAGGCTGTAAATATGGAGCTTGACATGGACACCTCAAGCTTTGGCACTCCCAAGCAAATACCATCGTTTAACGTGAAGCGCTTGCCAATACACTTAACACCAAATTTGCCGGAGCCCAAAAAGCGGAACACGCAGCTACCTGTAAAAATGGAGGAGGACAATACGTAAGTGCTTATATTTGCCATTAATCTTGAGATCGATTTTAACTAGTATCATGTGCTTTCATTAGATCACATCTTGAAATGGATATATCAGCACAACATGTGGAGCAGCTAACTCCCGTTAGAAACAGGTCACGCATACCTGTCTTATCCAAATCCGTGAACTCACCGTGGCGCGAAGCGGAGCAACTGGACGGCACCGTGCAAATGGTGAGGGCGCAAATGATGCGACAGGCTCGCAGTCATTTCGAAACGGAAATCACTCACCAAATGAAAGACACGATGAAAAAGGCTCCGAATGTGTATGAGGATAATCCCATTACCATATCCGATGTGTCTAGCCATTTTACGGCGCAGCGAGCGCGGGTCAGCGCAGCAGATCAGCAACCCAAGACATCCATCGATAGCTCCAATGAGAACTGCAATAAGAGCTATGCAACAGCCCATCAAAAGTTTATTAATCTAAGTGGTGACACTGCCATCTTTGCCGCTGCTGAAATCATTGACTTGGAGGCGGACGATTATGAGATTGATAAGACGCGACTCAGTCTGGTGTCGACCTTGCTGGACGAGGAGAACTATGGGGATGATAAAGCTGCCAGTTGCAGCAATAACGAATCGGTGTCTGTTGCCGACGACGAGGCCGAGGCTTGCCTTGAGCGGCTGAATCCACAAACACTGGCCGGAGCTGCGGATGCGTGCAAGAAATGCAAGTATTGCAGGCGTTCCATGGAGGCAGCAACGGCACGCATCAACATGTCCGAATCATTTGACTTGCCCGATTGGCGTAACCTTGATGTCAAACTTGAGCGTTTGGATCCTTTGCGACAACGGCCGCGTGTCGAAGATGTGCATAAATACTGGGAGTTAAAAAAACTGGAACGGTACTCGAATGACGGCAATGAAACGGCCGTAAATCAAACTCACGGCGACATAAACGAGACAAATCGCTTAAGTTTATCGCAAATGCTGGAAATGTTTAACAAAAAGTGGAAAGAGTAAGTACGAAGGATGGTCATTAAATTATCAAAATTTATCATTCCTAAAATTGTCAACTTAGGTACAAGCAGAGCTGCCCCAAACCGAAGCCAGTGAAAACATTTGTCGAATGCTTGGATGCGTCGTTGCGATTCCAGCTGCCCAATTGGATATTTGACTATCAACTGCAGTTCTATCGGAAATATATATTCACACATCGAAAAATAACCACATTTCGTATTGTTGTTAATTATGAGCCGGTGGACTTGCTGGAAAGTAAAATTCGCGTGCGTAGTATTAAAATGGAGACAACGAGTCTTATTCCAATGGGTAAGCGTCAAACTTTCAGATTCAGGTAGACCCAATTTTTGACTGCATCTCATTCACTTTCAGCGCTATGGACTGTCAATGAGCATTTAATGGATTTTCAGCTTAAGCTCAATCTGCCATTGAACCTGGATCACTTGTTGGATGACAACGACGTTGAAGCTTTTGTAAAATTTCTGCAGCACATTGATCGAGTTTGTTTGGAAGTAGAGAGCATGTGCAATAATATGCACATCATGTTGATCAAACAACAAGCACGGCTTTTAAGGTAAATTAATTAAATAATTCAATTATTTACTTGGCTAATTGTTTTGTTAATATTTTTCATCAGAGAACCGAATCGGACAATTGTGCGAAAGACTGTGCGCCGATTTATTAAGAAGGAGGATGAGGCGTATATGCGTGTGGAGAAAACGCATTTTAAAATTGAAATCGGCAATGTTAAGGAAATTTCGTTTAAAGACATTCTACAGCCGCCGTTGTATCAGTTCGATGAGAACATTCAATTTTTACCAAAGGGTATTGGCTTTCTGGAGGCCTTCTTGCAGAGTCCCGAAAAATATCTGAAGAGCAACGTCGAGCCGAATATATAGTTGAATTTATGTTGCAGAGGCAGCAAAAATTAACGAATGATGTTGTATACATGCAATATTTTCCTATCCGCTTTTATGTTTAAATTATTTTAGATGTACATACGAAGAACTTTAGTTTTCCTATGATTACTTTTTTTTCAAATTCTTATTACAAATTTAGTTTAAGTTTTATGTTGTTAACAACAATAAATCTTTTTTTTACGTTTTATATTTAATGGAAAACATTATCAGCCAAATTAATGACTAAATATTATGTGACCAATAAATGTTAATCGTAAAAAAATCGGAACTCAAAACAGAAAAAACTTGATTGTTAAGTATAGTTAGCATATAAACGAAAATCGTAAAAATAAATTGACAATATAAAAAATATGTCAATTTAATAAAGTTTGTATAAATGTGAATAAAAGTAAATATTCTTAACTTTGCTGTCCGTATTAAAAAAAAAGCAAAAATAAAAATAAGCTTGAATTCTAACAGTCTAATAAAATCAATAAATTCAAGGCCAAGTATTTTAATAGTATTTTTTTAAATGGTTTGTATTTTGGCTTCAACGAAATTTGGCCACACTTTGGTGAGGTTGTGGTTGAGACTATCAAAACAAAAAACGTAGAAGAATTGCAAAGGAAAAAGAAAAAATAAAAATTGTAGCATACGTTTAAAGTTTAGAACGAAATGTGGTTTGATCCTTCCGGCTACTATGTGGTGGCCTTGAGCACATTGCTGTTGTGCATTTTAATAGCGCTCTATTTTGCCAGTTTTTTGAAGGACGATGGCGTGAGTAGCCAGTGATAATAGACCCCCACCCCCCTGCGAATTAAAACTAAATGCTGTACTCAATACAGGAGCTGGAAGATGAAGGCCTTGGCGCTGAAGAGGTGCGCTTAGAGGACGATCCCGCCCTGCAGGCACAGATGCAGGCGCGCCAGCGAAGCGAAATCGATGACGATGAGGCCTACGAGGAGGAAGAGCATCAGGAAGCGTTAAGCGAGAGCGACACGGAGCAAGGCCCGGGAAAGGCTCAGCTCAGCTACAACAACTTGGTGGGAAAGTTCAAGGCCAAGCGCTATCAGCACAAGCTGGAGAAGAACCTATCGGCCAGCCAAATTGAGGAGGAGCGACGAATTGAGCGCGAACAGCTGGCGGCCATATTCGAGCTGCTCCGCAAACAGGAGGACGAACTGAATCTCAAGGATCGCATTAGCGATCGCGAGCTGAAGCAGCAAGTGAAATTATATCGTTAGAACTGCCTTTTGCAGATGTTGAAACTTCTTGTGTACCGCCTAAGTCTTAACTAGATCGTGTGATTATTTCGGGACATTTGTATCTGGCTGAATTACAGAGCGCGTAGAGTCCTTAATTTACATTTTAATTGAATGTCAAAGACATTTAGGTTTTATTCCCAGCTCTAGTATATGATGTATATAAGATATATATGTATGTATGAAAGAGTACTTCAAGTATTAGCAGTAGGGTATTTAATAGGCACTAAGCCTATACCTTAGATCATTTATGTGAGTTGTTATATTAATGAAATCCCAAAGGGAATATATATATATAAATGTGTTAGCCACTTATGGTACTTAAAAATACAATCTAAATGTACAAAATGTATTCCGATTTGATTATATTATTATTAGTACTAAATTTAGGTGAATTCTACGTATTTAGACAACTAATCTACCGAGGATTCTATATGGAAATACATATTCCATCTTCGGATCAAACTGTTATTAATTATCAACAACCTCTTCTAGGAGGAACATAGCAACCATGTTATTTCCATGACAACCAACAAATTTATGTACCCAGAATTCTCCCCTCACAACATTTTTCACTGCAGAATCTACTTCTACAGAAAATACTTCCGAATTTCTATAAAAAAAATTGACGAAAAATCATCAAAAAATCGTTAATAATGGTGAATTTTGTGTATCCAGAGGAGCTGTATCTGTTCGTGGAGAGCATTCGCTGCTTCCAGGTGCGCGATGTGGGCAGCAGCAAGTGGCTGGAGGTCCACGAGATGATCATCAAGCTGAGCCAGCAGGCGGCCCTCGAGGTGGCCGAGCACCGTGAGGAGGAGGTCAAGGAGTTTCTCATATCGCGGGACAAGCTGTCGGTGCTCTTGAGCGAAGCGTACTGTGTGAATCTGTGGAAATCCCGCGTGCTGCCGCATCTCCTAGAGATTGATCCCAATCCACAGGCCACATTCCTGATTTATACGGTGCTGTACCACGAGGCAGCTGTGGTGGCGCTGCTGGATCTGTGCCTTTACCATCCAAGTGGCTGTGAATCTCTGCAGGATTCGGTGCTGGACTTAATCGACTACTGTGCCCAGGGCGTTGCCCAGGTGATCGGCTTGGTTAGCATGGGCTATCACGAGAACGAGACCAAGGTGGATGTGGATGAGGCCGTGCTCACCGAATTGGAGCGTCAAAAGCGCGATCTCATCTACAAAATTGGTCTGCGCTGCATCTCCCTGCTCAGCTACCTGGCCGACAACCTGTCGCTGTTCCACTTGGGCGCTGCTCGCCGCATGCTGATCACCCACGACATTCCCTGGCTGATGGTGGACGTGCTCTGCTTCCGGCCCTGGCAACGCAGCACCAGCAAGGGTCTGGAGAAGTTCATCGATGAGAAATGGACTTCCGTTGAGGATGCGGCCAAAATTACCAAGACAGAGGCACAGGCTTGGTTCTGCGTCCGCCAATTACTCCTCAGTCCGCAGATTGTCGACAATTATACCTTGAATGAGGCGCGTTGCAGGCAGTTATCAAAGCTTCTGGGCATGATGCACGAGAAGCTATTGGATCAATTGCCCGTGATAATCGAGCTGCAGCAATGCATAAGTCGCCTCACTCTTAGCGGGAACGCTACCAAGAAGACTTCAAATCTGGTTTTGGAGGATTTGCCACAAATACAAGCCAACCTCATTAAGGAGGTAGAAAGCGAGGGCGGCTTCTATATGGTGGCCCAGAAACAGGACGGCGTATTCCTGAATACCAACCGAGAAGAGATCTGTGCACTGGCCACCAAACTGAGCAACGCCTACGGTACGGATCTCCTCTGCGAATTGGAGCAGCACATGTCAGACTTGGAACTGCAAAAGGACGCAAAAAATCCTGAAGAAAGCGCTTCAGGCGCTGGCGACGCGTCCACCGAGGAAAAGACTCACAAGTGCGGCACTTGCCAGGAGCCGGCCAAAAAGAAATGCGCCAACTGCAAGCTGGTGCATTACTGTTCGCGGTGGGTGCACAAACACAAATTTATATTGGCGGTAAAGTTACAATGTTGTTTTTCTCTCTATTACAGCGAATGTCAACTAAAGGATTGGCCGCAGCATAAGGAGGCCTGCGTGGGAAAGGCCATCTAATCTAACAGGTTTATAATTTCATTTGTATTACTGTTAATTATATTAAAGAACATTCCAAAAATTTAGATGCGTTGTGCATTTGTTTAATTTTTTTTAGTTATATTTTGTTTTTTATTTAGCAATAATAAAATTTGCCAGGTAGTCTCTCATTCAGCAGACGGGGGTTGAACGGCAACATCAATATGTTTAGCTGTTCTGTCTGAGATGGTCCTTAACTACATCCAATGCGGGCGTCTCCTCACCGTAGTCCTTGATGACGACCACAGAGCAGCCGCACACCTTGCGTGGCTTGCCCTCCTTGTCGATCTTGCACAGACCGGACCATTCGCCCAATTTCTTGTGCGAATCGACGCGGATCAGTGGAATCTGGTGCTCATTGCACAAGGCAGTGATCAATTTCTTGTAGTTGGGCTCATCAAAGGATTCAGCCAGAATGCAGAGGACAGCTTGACGCCTATAATGAAAACATTCAAATTAATAACAAACTTCCTAAATGCATGCTTCCTTTGATTGGCTTTAGTGTTTGTGGGTTCTCAGTAATTGGAAGAATTGTTAATCAACGTAAAATTCATAAACACGGACCAATTAATTTCATCAGCGTGTGCCCAAACAAAAGCCAAAAAATTTATTGTTGCTGTTGTTGCTTACTTGTCCAGTGCCTTGCAGGCCTGGTGGATGCCATGGACGAGACCGTCGGCGATCAGCGACTTCTTCAGCACTTCCTGCAGCGCGGTGTTTATGTCCATGGCGCCGCCAAGAACGGGCGCTGCTGAGGGCACATCTCTGTCGGCGACAAAAAAAAATCATGTTAGGCAAAATTGCAAAAGATCATCACAGAGTTATGAATTGTAAATTAATTTCACATTAAATACTCAGTAATTGGAAGGTTTGTAATCAATATAAATTCATAAACACGGACCAATTAATTTCATCAAAGTAAATTATTTACAAGTTAAAATTTATGCACTTTTCACTTACACATCAACGTCGGCCATATCTGAAAGGTTGAGGCTGCACTGCACTGGAATCAATTAAAAAGAAACGATTATTAGTGATGATGGCGCTCATAATTGTAAATTAATTTCGTCGAAGCGGCTTCAGCACAAAATAAAGTACGCTTTCGTACCTTTTTGACAACCGGAAAGAAAGAGAGCCAAGCCGCGTTGCGGCCTACTTCATGTTTTTGTTTTTAGTGATGCTTTGACACTTCCATATCAGCTGTATGGCATATATGCCGTGCAAAAGCTTGTTGTTATAAGACGGGCATAAATTCCTAATTAATTTATTTAAAAACAAAAATAATGAATAAAAAGAGACTTTAACCTCATATTTTTTAATCAATATAGTTAAGTTAAAATTCATTGAAAATATTGGACAATTTACATGAAGCACCAACGCATAGTGGAAATGTTGTGAAGTCAAACTATCGCAAGTATTACGCTATGGTATATTTTAGTGTATTATTAGCGGTTGATTTCTGTGTCATTTTGCGCCCAAAATCTTTGGAGCCGAGCAGCTCCCGCAATTCGTCAAATAAGCTAAAAATAGCTCGTAATCAGTCTAATTAAACTAAGTCATAGGTTATAGAGTGATAAAAAGTCAAAGTCAATTGTTAGCTATAGCTTCACAGTGCAATAACGTGTTTATGTTTACATAAGCAGACAGCAACATCCACAACAGCAACAACAACAATGTCAAGCAAGCTACAGTAAGTTGGGCAGATCAGTCCCGGCTGCCCTCAGCCTGCACGTCTAGTATTATTAATGTCTACAAATGGCACCACGTGTTCTAATTGCCGAAATTTACATCAACATGTGAAAATCGTGTGTCAGTAGCAGTATTTGTGTGTGTATAGTGTAATGTATTGTTAATTGTGTTTCTCTTCTTTTGATCCAATTGTTGTATGAATGAAATTCTCAAGTTATCTTTATACTTATGCGATGAGATAATATAAAACATTCCTGTTAATAGCTACAAGAACGCAGCGTAAACAAGTGGGTTTTACAGTGGCTACCAAAAAATATAGCAAGGCTTGCGATGCTATCGATATATTTTATAAGCACATTGAATTTAAAAGCTCAATACAAGAGTTTGGTATTTCCTAAACAAATAAACAGCTATATATTATGTATTTAAATTTTATATTATTTTTAAAAATAAATTTTGGCATTTTATTCGGTGTAATTATGGCATATACATTTATATACAAAAAAAGAATCTAATTGTATTCAGTATTTATTCAACATCTCTAGCAGTGTGGACACCAATTTTAGCCAACACTGTAGCTTTCCTTTGGGGGCTATCGCTGCGGTTCATCGACAACTGATACTGATTATTGTTTGCCGCGGCTGTCGCTGATGTTGGAATTCGGTTTCATTTGTAAATTAGGCGGCAGGCCCTCGACCGGAAAATATGAGCAACTTAAGCAACGTGAGGTTGCGTATCGTTTAAGGCAGCTTAAATGGCAACGTTTTCGTGTAATTAAGACTAATCCACTTGATTCTCCTTTCTTAATTTGCAGGGAAGGCATTCTGGTGGGATGCGGCAATCCTTTGCTGGACATTTCAGCGACCGTTCCTATGCACTTTCTTGAGAAATATGACATGAAAGAGGACGATGCCATTCTGGCCGCCGAGAAACACATGCCCATCTATCGGGAGCTGGTTGATAACTACAGTGCTGAATATTTAGCCGGTGGCTCCGTTCAGAATTCGTTGCGCATTGCCCAATGGCTATTGAAACAGCCCAATGTGGCCGTTTTCTTTGGCTGCGTGGGCAAGGATGAGTTTGCCGATGTACTGAGGCAGAAGGCACGCGAGGCTGGCGTCGATGCGCACTATCAGGTGAGCGAGGACACGCCGACCGGCACCTGTGCTGTGCTCATCACAGGCACGCATCGTTCCCTGTGCGCCAACTTGGCAGCAGCCAACAAATTCACCATTGACCACCTGGAACAACCAGCCAACAAGGCGTTGATAGATAATGCTCTTTATTACTATATATCGGTAAGTTCAATTTACAATTCAATTTACAAAAAGTTATTCAAGTTTTTAATAATCCAATCCATGTTCTTTGCATGCAGGGCTTTTTCCTAACCGTGAATCCGCCCAGCATAATGCGCGTGGCCGCCGCGGCCTATGCCAAGCAGCGACCGTTCCTAATGAACCTCAGCGCACCATTCATATCGCAATTCTTCATGCAGCCACTGCTGGAGGTAATGCCCTATGTTGATATCATATTCGGCAACGAGGCGGAGGCTCAGGCCTTTGCCACAGCGCAAGGCTGGCCCGCCGATGGTGATCTGCGTGAGATTGGCAAGCGTTTGGTGGCACTGGATAAACTTAATACGGCGCGACCACGCATTGCCATACTCACGCAGGGCTGTGACCCCGTGCTGTTAATACAGCACGATTCGGTCCAGGAATTCCCAGTTACGCGTTTGGCCGAGCATGAGATTGTGGATACCAATGGCGCTGGGGATGCATTCGTTGGCGGTTTCCTGTCACAGTTTGTGCAGGGCAAGTCGCTGGACGTGTGCATACGCTGTGGTAACTATGCGGCAGGTCACATCATCAAGAATCCGGGCTGCACGTATTCGGGTGCGCCCGAGTTTGTCGAATAAACCCACACACGCAAATATATCATACCGACAAAAACCTGTAAGAGGCAGAAGCATTGCGCAAATAGATTTGCATTACTGCAAAAAAAAGTTAAGAGTGAATAAGACAATTTTGTTAACACATATAACTATTTGTACATACATATAATCTACACACACTCGCGCGCACACACACACACACATTTGCTAACGAACATATGAGTTATGCACAGCCTTGTGGTTTATATACAACTTTAGAGCAATATTCGAATTTAACTTGATAATAAATACGAAAAAAAGCCTATAAAACATACACATTCTAAAAACACGTTTCTATTCTCTTTTATCGCTATTTTTTACTCGCAGATTAGGTAAAAAAGTTGGCACTTGAAGTAAAGATTGTTTTATTTCCACATCATATGTAATGTTGATTTATATGCTCCTTAAGCAACTGTGCCACATGACTTGATAACTTTGTGTCTTATCTTTAATTAATTGAAACAATTAATCAGTTGCCGATTTACAAGAACTGAGATCACTGTACGAGCAAAGACAATTTAAATGTTAGTGATAAATAAGTATGTGTATTCTCTTTGGTAAGAGTTATATCAATTTAGATCTTGTTAATCATCAATAGAAGTGGAGCAAAATTTTGTAATTTATTTCGTTGTTACAGAATACTTATATAAATATCGCTTACAGCATTAGATAGAAATAGCTTAGAAAAATGAAAATGTTATGTCTATTGTGCAAAAACTTGAATTGTTTGTTTGTTTGGCCATACAAAAGTCTGAGAGACTGGGAAGCGTAAAGCTAAATTTGTTGTTTGCTTTCATTTGCATTTGTGTGGATGACATAGTTGATACCATTTTGGCAGCTACTCAATCAGATGGCCTTTGATGAAGGGCAGGCCCGTCGGTACTTGCTTCTGATATCGTACGTAGTCAGACTGAAAGAAGTATATCAGCGAGTACTCCTCAGCGTAAATGCGATCGTCGAAGAAGAGCCAGCTGACCAGCGTATAAATGCATATGCATAGCGGATTCATTAGTATTATTTGGGTGCCAATGGACCAATAGAACCAGCCCACATAAGACGGATGGCGGCTGTAGCCGTATATGCCATGGGTTATTAGTTTATGTTCCGAGTGCTTTTCATCCTGGACCTGTGGAAATTCAAATCATGTAATTTTTTGCATACATAAACAAATACAAATATACGCACCACATGCGTAAAACTACGTCCTGCCGTGATGATGGCCACCTTGCGCACAATTTCGCCGCAGGTGCACAATGCGACTCCTAGCAGCCATAGGTGGGCGTAACGCTTGAATTGGGGCAGGAAGTAGAGCTCTAGTGTAAACTCTATCCAACTAGCAGCTGCGGCCAGGCCATAGTGCACCGAATGGTTAAGCATAAAGGAGTCCAGCGACAGGGTGCGTGGATTTGCCGCCGCAATGACCAGAAACTCCGAGTAATGAAAGAAGGACATAAAGCAGCCATACACCCCGAATTGCTGCCATTGCGTGGGCGCAAAACAAATGACTAGAACGCTTACCGCCATGGCAAAGCCCAGAAAAGAGGCGCGTATGGCCACCTAATAGATAAAATAGAGTAGGGTTAGAGATATGTTTGGGCACTTGTAGAGTGAGTCATGACGCACCTGATAGTCGTTATTCCTGAGCACGAAACGTATTATCATGTTGATGAGTGCATAATACAGCACTGGGCCCCACAGCGTGGCACCCCAAACATTGGGCACAATTCCATAGTAGATCTGTGGCACTGATGGCAGCAGCACAGCACCCACTGTGGCCAGAAAACAGCACAAACTGATGCGGCCTTCGGTGCAGAGTTTGGCCGATGGTGAAGGCCTTGAATTGGTTGCGTGCATTATAACTAAATCACAACGGCTTTTTGTGCGCTATTTCGCATAGAATTCATTTAAATTATCATTTTGTTTAACAGCATTTGCAGAAACGTAAATAAATATTGTATTAACCGGTATGGGCTATGAATATTACAATTGCAAGAATAATAGAATGTATAAGGTTACCACGCATTATTTCATGCTTATTTCATTTTACACACCTACGTGACAGTGTGCACAGCCTATAAACGTTAAACGTTAAAAAACAAAAAAATTATAGGCATTGAATATGCAATATGTATGCTGCTAATATCTTCTCCATTTTTCTTTTTTAATCTCACAAGGTATTTTGATTCTGTATAAGATAAAATTTGTTATTTATAACGTCACTGTCCACTGTTAATTCTGATGAGAATAATGTAACCTTTTCCGCTCTATGGCTCTTATAGTCATCAATTTATCGATAGTCAGCTGCGCGTGTAACTCATGTCGATAGCCTGTTCGCTGCAGGTTATGTAAATAGCTAAATTTTCAATTAAAATAATAAAAATTGCTGCACATATTGTTTAAAAAAGGTTATTATGGTACTTTTGAACATCCCCCTGATGGTACGCGCCCGAGGCCCCGATGAATTCTGGCGGAAAAGACGAATTTTCAAGCTTGCCGCAGTATGTATCAACATAGCCCAAAATTACACATTTTATCAACCGGTATTTTGTGTTTTTTAGCATTACCGCAGCCGTACCCGCAATGTTTACTCCTTCGCAATACGCAGCGTTCATCGTGCACTCGCTTACGCCACCAAGGGGCGCAAGCTCAAGAAGCTGGACATGGCCCAATTGTGGACAACCCGCGTCGAAGCCGGCTGCCAACAGTACGGAGTTGCCTTAGATACGTTCAAAGAGGGCCTTGCGCGTTCCGACATTTTACTAAACAAGTCAGTTTGCAGTTCACGCACGCCTTTTCTGTTTATTAACAGTGATTTCCTTTCTAGAAAAATGCTGTCAGACTTGGCTATTTGGGAGCCTCGTTCGTTTGAGGCCTTGGTGAATATTTCTCGAGAACGTGCCGCTGTCGAGGGTTTACCCGACATTAAACGTAGATCGGCATTTAATCAGGTGTACGGACTGAGTAATCTAAAGCTGGACTAGGTTAAGCGTTGATTATACAAATATAGTTTTTATATGTTAACTGAAGATTCTAGTTTTATTTTTGTTGAATAATGCAAACATAAACATTGCATTAAACATTTATTGTAGGTAGTTACGAACTAATAGAAAAACAGAATTCATAGAATTATTGGGGAGCCATTTATTCTAACTTGGCCAAAATGTCCGACTCGCGGAAAAGGAACAGCTCCTTCTTATCGTCGTTATCCAATTGGACTTTGGTACCGCCAAATTCAGGCAGCAGAACGCGATCGCCCTCCTTGACGCCAATGGGAATATGACTGCCAGTGGTCTAAAAAAATATTTTCAATAACGATATTATGTTGTAATCAACGCGCACGATGTTGAAATACTTACAGCATTGCGGGTACCGGGACCAACGGCTACAACAGTGCCTTCTAGCACTTTGCCCACCGATTTTTCTGGCAAGACGATGCCGCCTTTCGTTTTGGTAAGAGCTTCGGCGCGTTGCACCAAAATACGATCCAGCATGGGGATGATTCTCTTAATAGCGGCAGCCTGCACCAAATTGTGAATTATTTAATTTTATTAAGCAATTGCAGTAATTTATGTCACACTTAAGATTGCCCCCCACCTCCCCCAACTGAGCTGGGGCAAAGTTACACAACAGCCCGGCAAGTTATCAGCGTATGCAGAAACTTCGAGAAGCCCAGTGGAATTTATTGTGCATCAACTGTTTTTCTTAAATATTAAAATTATTAAATAATGCACTTACCATTTTTATGTTATTAAATGCAAACTGGAGCGTTGCGTATAGCTAAAACTTAATTAATAAATGAAAGTGAAGATTCACTACACGTGCGGCCGGTCGCGGTTGTTCGTAATAGTGATGCAATTCCACCAAAATCTACATCGATTCTTCTTCATCGTATGTTATATCGAACTATCGGTAGCAAAAATTAATTGCCAAATTTAAAACCAACTGTTGGCAATGCATCGATTTAATGTTTTTTAATTTATACTTTACCTTAAAGTGTTATTTAAAACCTGCTGTTTATACTGGCCAAAGCAGTAAAGTTTTCTTGTCTATCCGTATGAACGCATTTATTTGTTAAGAAAAACAAAAAATATCGTATAATGTGATGATTGTATTTATCGTGCATGCTTACAGATTGTGAGGTGGTTTCTATAGTCGTTCACGAAGTGAAAAATAATATATTGGGTTGTTATAATGTCCGTCTGTCAGTCCGCATAAAAGCTTTTTAATTAATACACATAAAAGTAACGCCATCTAGCGGTGTAATTTAGAAACCACCCAAGCGTAGCGGCCGGCGCCCGCATGCGCATATGACGGTCAATTTTGGTTTATCCAAGACACAAACCTCTTTTATATTAAATATGTTAGGTAATGTGACGTAAATTTCATCACCGCGTAGAGGTTTTTCGTTTGAATGCTCGTTTATTATCATAATTATTACACTGCAACGTTCTTACTAATATCTTCTTAAGCTATCAAGTATTCAAAATAAAAACAAAGTCTTTTGACTATTATTTTTAAATGGTAACTTAGCATTCAAAAAATAAACAATTCATTCCATTTAGATTAAACAAATATACCATTTTTCAATAAGGCACCAGTTTTGGTAGGTTTTTGTTTTTGGTATAATTTCCTGTATGTACCAAACATAAATATATTCAAGTTATTAACTTTCACAGTTTTGAAGCTAGATAATTTTAAAGATATTATTCGGTAACACCTGACTGCAACGTTCTTACTTGTTTCAATCTAACATTATTGATATAGATCACTATTTTATATGGTGATTAGGATTTGTAAATGCAATAAGACGTATAAAATGTGTATTAGCATGCGCGTCTTTGATTGCATTTGTGCCTAGTCAATCTTAGCGGATATTTTGTAATATGGATCGATGCATTCGAAGCCAGTTATGCTGCCTGGACGCATATTCAGTGCAACTTCGTCGGACATCCTTTGCTTGTTGAACTCGCAGCTGAATTTCTCTGACATTTGCTGCAGATCACTGCAAATATTTCCGTAAATAAGCGTGTCGTGCAATTTGTGCTGCAATATGGCCAGTTTTCCCAGGTAGTGCAGCTGTCCACTGGTTAACGGGCGTGCGGCAAAGTTGCGCACGGATTCGCTGGCCTGCAGTTTAATAGTAAGTTTATATATCTATACACCTTGTAGATTGGAATGAGCCGACTTACACTATTGATCTCATCGCAGGTCAGCTCGGACGGCGACAGTTGAAACGTTAGCAATATGGCGTCCCTCAATGTGCAATTGCTGCGATCCTGTCGAGCCACGCACAGGGCAACGAACGTGTCGCAAATGCCATTAATGCGTAGCTTGTGCTGATGGAGCAGCAGATCGCATATTCGATGGCTGTAGTGCATTATTTTCCTGGGATACTCCGCCTCCAACAGCAGGGCAAGCTCCGGAAAAATAACACCCAGCGCTTTCAGATCAAACACGTACGTATTATTCGCCGTGCCAATGACAATGAGGGATGTGCTGCAGTGTCGCCCATAGAAGCTGGGTTCGACCAGCACCGAAATGATCGTCTGGTCGCCTATGTCGCTCAGCGCCCTGTGATACGTTTGATCCGTTTGTTGTATAACTGCAATGCGCTTCAGTTTCTGTTCCAGCGACAACAGTTCGTGCGGCAACAGGGGGGAGCTTCTGATGGGCTTTCTCTCCCAAGCCGCTGCTGAGGCGAACGACTCAACGCTGTCATTGTCGCTGTTGTCGATCTCCTCAAAATTGCTGTTATTTGCATCACTCATTTTCTGATTTATTTTTTTACACTGTTTTTTTAAGGCTGTATGAATAAACGGAGATTTTAAGTTGTGAAATTGACTGTCGTCGTCAAAATACTTACTAGGTGGCAACTCTTTAACAACAATCAGCCTCCCAATTGTAAACAAACATTCGCAATGATTCGGGGAGTAATAAAGAACAATGAGGAGAATTATTGATCACGAGGTTTTACTCAAACACAAAATGAAAACACAACGCCCAATTTTCTAAGCGCCCATCTTCTATAGCTGTGCTGCGTTCTTTATTACTCTATGACAATGATTGTTCAATTTAACTAATTTTCGCTAGCGTTGCCGGACAATAGTGAGAAAGGTGGCTAGTTGACTACGATTTAATATTACTGCATGCATTTTTAACAACTATAATGTATTTATATAATACATATTTTTTTTGTAATTTGATTTATATACTTTCTTTATTTTTATTTGTTTCGTTTGGATATGCTGCACCCTTACGTTTTGCCTTGGCGAGCGATTGCCTAGCAAATCAAAGGAAACAGGCAAACTATTTTGAACACAAAACAGACAAAGAATAAAAGGCAAAGCATATAGGAAACCGAACGGTAAATTGGCAAATATTGAATTAGAGATGTGAATAAGTTTGTTAAGAATCGGCAGTTAAAAAAAAAAAAATATTATCGATAGTATCTTTTAAGTTTGCTTTGGGCTTGATATTAGACTCACCAGTACGAATACTAACTTGCTAGAAATATTCTATTTGGAAAGTACTACAAGCAAAATTGAATCAAAAAGTTTAGAAATAAACAAGTACGATTCTTCTATTCGGGAGGCATCCAAAACCAGAATGATTTAAAATCTTCGTATGCTTTACGTAAACATATTAAAAAAAAGTTTGGTGGCTCTAGCGCACAGATGTAATGTTTACTTTGTAATTTCGATATAAGGATAGGTCTCAACTTCCCCCAGTCGTAACTTTGCCAAAACTCAACCGATTTTAATGAGGATGGTCTTTTTGTTCATGGTTCGATGTCAAGATGAATTCTACACTTCAGTTTAAAAATAAAATTTTTGTTCCAAATTCATGTAAAATTTTTTCGAATGTACACCCTAGTGTTCCCATATAAGGATAGGTCTCAACTTTCCCCAGTCGTAACTTTGCCAAAACTCAACCGATTTTGATGAGGATGGTCTTTTTGATCATAGTTCGGTGTCTAAATGAATTTTACATTTCAGTTTAAAAATAAAATTTTTGGTCCAAATTCATGTAAAAATGTTTCGAATATGTACCCTAATGCTCCCATATAAGGGTAGGTCTCAACTTTTCCCAGTCGTAACTTTGCCAAAACTCAACCGATTTTAATGAGATTGGTCTTTTTGTTCATGGTTCGGTGTCAAGATGAATTCTACACTTCAGTTTACAAATAAAATTTTTGGTCCAAATTCATGTAAAAAATTTTCGAATATATACCCTAGTGTTCCCATATAAGGATAGGTCTCAACGTTCCCCAGTCGTAACTTTGCCAAAACTCAACCGATTTTGATGAGGATGGTTTTTTTTGTTCATAGTTTGTTTTTTAAATATGCCTAAAAAACCGTCGCAAATGCATCTTTCTGCCTGTTACATACATTTGCCCAATACCATTATACACTTTTTCCCATTTTCACTGGGTGTAGGGTATAAGAACTGTGGTTAAATTTTCTGTGTAGTTACAAACTCTACAAGAAAAGCTTATAAAAATATTATACACATTTTTTTCAACTTTTAAAAATAACAATACGTAAATTGTGAATTTTGTGGCTCTAATAATCTCTAATAGTCATGATTTGCCTAACATTATATATTTTTAGGGTGTCCTTTTTTGTGAGATATCAAACAAGAACTTTAGTATGTATAAATGCACAAAAATTCATATAAATTGGCTAGAAGTTAGTTATTATTTCAAAGTGAAAACTTTTGAATGGATATTACATATATTTATGTTCCATTGAAATGCAAAGGTCAGTGTATTGGTGTACAAGCAGCTCAAGTTTACACAGGTACTGTGACAAAATGTGGGCCAATTTGTTAAATGGCCTGGCAGTGCTTAGGCAAAGTAACTTTCTCAATCAGGCCAAGGGCTTACGGCATGGCAATAAGCCCAATTGCTGATCTCATTGAGGGGTGCACACGACCAATATACTCGATGCAAAATGTTTTAATTTTCAAATTTACTAATTGCAATCGACTCGGGCCTCCTCCGCCTCTACCCCTTTCGAAAGCTGTGTATCAGGATATCATCTAGGATAATACTTGTATTTTAACTGCCATGACAGCTAGACGGCAATCGAAGGACAAATGCCGACCAGCTCTGTTGCTAGGTTTCTGATAAGGATTTCATTCGTCTGGCCAGCGTAACTGTTTATGTTCATTTTAACAATTTAACAATTTTAACACAAAATATATTTTGTGGCAAGTCTTATTTCGTTAAGTACTTGTTAATGTATCTTAAATAAAAACACTTCTAAACGAGGTATAAATCAAGTAACGAAAGCATATTTAAATCAAATATTATTTGAAATATTACGAAATCGAAAATCAGGTTCTTTTTGTATGTTTGGCTGTATCGAATCGATTAGGAATAAATTCAGCTGACAAAATAATAATAGTTTGAATTTTAAGTTAGTTTGTAATATAAATTATAACTTTTAAGTATATTATCTTAGATTTTTATAAAAAGTTATTCAAAAGGTTTTTTTTTAATTTCGCTTTATAAAATCACGGAAACCGTGAGCAAATAGCTTACAACATTAAATGCGATGATAGTGCAATCAATTTTAATTTGTGTTTAGTTTTCTTTCAGCTTTCAGCTCAAGTTCAATTCCTTTCCACATCTGAAATCTACGCTGATTAAGAGATTTACAACGTTAAGCGGCTGCGTAGCGGAAAGGTTAATTGCTTTGTAAGCGGCTTGATGAAAAAATGTGAAGCTAACCGAAGCGGCAGGCAACTCTGACGCTGACGCTGAGTCAACTTAATTGGCGCACGAGGCGCATACTTAATGCGCTTAGATGCGGGCCAGGCTCATCGCAGACGCCCCATTGCCAATGCAGAAACCGCTTTTGTACATCTAATTAGATCCAACGGATACCGCTGCAGTTCATTTGCTACACTCGTTTCTGCCAGCATTGAAAAATTGAGCTGTTCAAAATACGGATTTGGTTAAATGCGTTTGTTAAGTAAATTAGGTGTGAAAATAAGTAGAATTTGTTGTCTGTTTGTGTGCGTATTCAATGGCTATAAAATGATTTTAATTGAAATCGAAATGCTCGAAATGTAAATCTATCTGATAATTGGGTTGGTAATTTTACACTACCTTGAAAACGGTGTCAAAATTTTTAGCATAAATATAAATTTTTTTGTTATTCGCATTTTATATTATATATACAGATAATGAATTAATTTTGATGACAGAATAAATATGACAAAAAAAATATTAGAGTTATTGAATAAAGCAATGTAATTGTCATAGTGGCAAATAGGATGAGTTGATAAACGAAGTGCGATAAATTCCTCAATGGATAAATGCAAATCAACTGTCTGGCAATTTCTGAAAATAAATGAACTAATTAAATATTCCGATTGTGCGACAAGCTTCATATACATATATTTGATTTTTGCAAATGTAATGCATAACATCAACCAAGCCTTAGGTAGGGTCAAATATGGGGCATGCTTCATGCTGTGGCACTGATTCGATGTCACAAGTTGAATCAACAATAACAAGCGACAACAGAAAACAGAACAACAATAACAACAATAAGAACAACTGGAGCAACGATGATGATGAACACGCGACGACAACAAAAATATATAAAACAAGATTTCTATAGCCATTAAGTGCTTTACTAAAAGATACTCTGTACCATTCAACTATTCATATTTTGTTGAATAACTTTTGTTAACTAATTCATAAATTATTTGATGGCAAGTCAAAGTTGATTTAATAGTAAAGTATAGTACTAAAGGATACTTTGTACCATTAAATTCTTTTTTTACTTTTACTTTTCTTGAAGCGCCAATAGATATTTAGTTGAATAACTTTTGTTAACTAATTCATTAATTATTCGATTGCAAGTTAAAGTGAATTTAATATAGTATAAGCATATAACGTGTTTATGCAGCCTCAGTTGTTCTTGTAAATATTTGTATCATATATATACATATCCCTTTTGGGATCTCGGATGCGTACTTTCACTTGTTGATAGCTGGCACAACTTTGTTCCACCCAGTTTAACTAATTTCATTGGTACAGGGTATAATAAAATAAATGAACGACTGATTGTGTTGGCGGTTTAATACTTGCGCATGTGAAACATGAAAACGGCTTTGCATGTTATGTTTGCCCAGAGCAACAACAACGACAACAACAACAAGAACAACAATAGCAGCCACTGCAGCAGCACTAGGAGAAACAACAACGCTACACCAATTACACTAATTGTGCACGGGAGGTGTGGAAACACTTCGAGCAACGATGACGACAAAACTCCAATTTGGACTTTGACTTTTGTCTGCCAAAGTTTTCGTACAAACGTACGAGATGATCACGTGATTTAGTTTACTTTTGTCCAAGTTAGATTTTCATCTTAGAAATTTTCAGATAAGTATATGATTTATTTTATTTAACCTGTTGATTACAAAATTTTTAAACTACGATTTCTCTTAAATGTTAGCTAATTAAAAAAAAATCAAAAATCTTGTGATTCGTTCCAATTCGAAAATTCTAACAAAATAAGACTTAAATCAATAACGGTTTATACTAGTTAAAATTCAAAATATTTTTATTATTTATGTAGTCCTAAAAAACAGTTATAAATTTAACCTAAAGATAAGTTTTCAAAATTTAAAATATAAAACGATTGGTATTTTCTCGCTGTGTAGCACACAGAATATTTTATCAAGTTTATTATGGTTGAATTTGACTGCGTCACGATCTCGAATCACGTGCTCAGCTCTTGTTGGGGGCTAGTGTTACCGTTAACGTCATCGGGTTAGAAGGCCGCAGCACGTTGGCATCGCGTGCTCGACGTGTGCCGACTGTTATTACGTATACGCCAGCGCGGCCAACTGTGTAGAAATAAAACATTAAATTACGTAGGTCGCCAGTTGCCCATTGTTTCTGTCGCCGACTGTCCATGTGTGTGTGTGTGTGTGTGTGTGTGAGCGACTGCGATTCTAACTGCGACTGGAGCAGGTGTGGCACACACGTAGACCGCGCACGTAGCTGAAATTTTAAGCAATCAGGCAGGTAGTGAGACAGACAGAGAGTCAGGCTGGAAGACGGCCTGACAGACACTCGGTTTGGGTTGGGTTTGGACCGCCTGCGGTTTCGTTTTGAAGTGGCCTTTAATAGTTTGCTGTCTGCAACTGCAGCAGAATGTGGCAACAAGAATGTTGGCAGCGTGTTTGTGTGGCATGCTTGGTTGTATTGTTGTAGTATATATATGTGTGCTGCCGTGCGCTGGCAAACCAAAGAGCAGTTTAATGAAATAGCAAAGAAAATTGTGGCCGCTGCCACAGCTACATAAATGGCACTGCTGCAACGCGCACTGAAATTGTAATTATGCAGCAATTCCAACGACTGCTAAGCGAGAGCCGCATTTCAGCTGACCACAAGCGCATTTAAAATGGCCGCGTATCCATAAACTTAGGGGCCAACTTCGGATAAGTAATGGGCAATGACAAAATGATAATAAATTTATAGACCATCATACAATGCTACATAGACTGATGTTATGTCTATTTATGTTTCCAAATAACTAAAATGATAGTAGCTCAGATTTTGGAATATATTTGCCTAGATAAAGTTCAAAAAAAGCTAACAAGCTTAAGCGCAGTTAAGTTAAGTTAACAATGCCATAACAAATTTCTTTTAAATAAAAATGAAAAAAATTTGAATATTAAAAATATTTAGAAGTGTTTGTTAAATTAAAATTGTAAAAAACGTCACAAAGCAAATGTTTGTAAGTACTAAATAGATACCCTGTAACCAGGTCTTTAAGCACATTCAGTTTATTCTAATCAGATATCTAACTGCACAATTTTACTACGCACCATTTTTACCAATTTTTGTTGCACACAGGGTATTTAAAAATGTTTGGCTAATAACCTTGGGGCGTCTGTCTTATTACACAAGCGGGCCAACGATTTGAAATCTGGTAAAGTCAATAGAAAATTGTATTGCGTACCTTTATTGAAAAGCGAGAGGCAATTCAAATAAGCAGTCGTTTGCCAATATTTCAATTTGAGCCAAAAACTTTTTCATAGCCATGGGGCCTAAATCAAATCCGAACATCTGCTACACAAGTAGCCACAAAACATGGCTTTAAGACGATTGGGCCACAACTTTAATGCTACAATCCGAAAAACCCGTCTCAATAAAACTAAATGAGTGTGTGAGGCACAAACATTGTACATGGTATGTATGTATATGTGTGTGTATTTGTGTAATAACAGAGAAAACAAACAATGCCAAGAAAACAAATATTAACAATGCCAATAAACATAAGTAAAGCACATACTGAGAAAAGTACCAAGAAATAATCCACAAAATAATCATTATGGCCATAAGGAGCCGACAGCTGTTCACAGCTAGCCACAAAGCTATGTAAAAATTGCAATGG
This sequence comes from Drosophila micromelanica, assembly GCA_004143825.1. Lineage (NCBI taxonomy): Eukaryota > Metazoa > Arthropoda > Insecta > Diptera > Drosophilidae > Drosophila > Drosophila micromelanica. Next base: position 41,365 of record SCDY01000590.1, read on the forward strand.
GCTATCAAAAAACAACAACAACAACAACAACAACGAGTACAAACACAATAAAATGGACAAAACTGAAATATGTTCACATGCTTGGCCAAGCACTTTGGGTGTATTAGTGCCCCGAGTGCCAGTGTTTATCTAAACATCTATGTGCTCGCATTAGACTACCACACAACAAATATTTTAGCATACACACACACACACACACACAATGCCCAAAAGGATAATCGTCTAAGATTTAATGGTATTTTTATGTTGGCAAAAGGATTTTTAATTGCTTATACGGAGTGTTCCCCCGCTTAGGGCAGTCACAAGAGGTTATTTATATGTGGACAGGTGTATCGCAAATTAGACAAAAATTACCAGAACCGGAGGCGCAAAAGGCAACCGTTAGTCGCTCCAAAAATTGATGATAGCTGTGGGCATTCAAATGCTGTGCTAATTAGTTTTGTGTCCTCAAGGCTTGGGCTTACACATAGATTTAATAGCACAATCCATGTTGATTGATAGGACTGAGACTGATTAAAAGTAGGTCGTATGTGAAGGTAAGAAATTCAACTAGAGTTAATCTAAATTAATGGAATATTTCACTGATAATATAAATCACCTCAAAAGTCATTTATGCGATAGTTTAAACAATATTAATAATTTAACTAGTTTTTAATAAATCTTATGCATGTGTTGTCCAAGCAGCTTTGATTAATGTAGTGCCAGTTTCATTAATGGATTTCAACTGGAGAACACAAAACTAATGAAAGTTAAAAATCTGTAGAGCGGCAATCAGAATTCATAAATCAAGAAGATGCTCATTAATTCACATCTTGACAATTGGTCAATGTTTACGATTTAAAATGCATTAAAAAGCAACAGTGGGAAAAAAGCAGGAAAATGGGAGAATTGTGTCAGACTGAAAATAAAAAAAATAATGGAATAAAAACTCGCCGCGCGGAGTTCCTGGTCATGTCCCAGCCGCGAAAATGATTAATGATAAATTATTTAAGGAACGTTGACAGCAAATAAAATAACAACGCGGCACGGAAAGGCAGGTGGAATATTTACGAGCATTAAATGTATTTAAAATGTTATTACAGTCCGCTGCGAATGGGCCCGAGATGAGTACTTGATGACCCCAAACAATATAAAAGCATTAAAGCAAATAAATTATGAATATTAAGTTGGCAGACAAGAAACAAAAGTCAATTGCTCAAGTTCATTGATGGGAATACTGAGCGAAGGCACCAAATTGACTATTCCGATGGCACTTGGGAGCTTAACGGCTTAGAAAATGCCAACTGGCCCAAATCCCCTCCGACCACCGCCCACCGTGCAGGCCAAGGACCAACCTCCGCTTATGAACGGAAAAGCCATAAGTTTCCATGGCCAACCATTTGATTAGATGGCCTGTCCAGCTACGATTCGAAAAATACTCGAGGGGAGCAAATGTTTATGCAATTGGATTCAATTTTTCTATCTGATGATTTGAGCATTTCAAGCATTCTACAGCAAAAAGCAGTCAACAAAATGCTCCCCAGTGGGTGTATATATATATATCTATTTATATATATCAGTGTATATATGTATTTGTGTGTGTTCTATGTGCACTTTGTGTTGCTCTTTTAGTATGCAGTCTACTTTGCTGGCATTTATGGTTTCTGTTTATCAAATTCCGGCCTGGGGCAAGCCCGTAAGAGATTTTTAAACCCAAATTCCTGTCAAGCTCTCACAAAATTTGAGACACATATGTTCAGCTATGCATTTTTAAAGCTTCCATTTATGTCTACTTTGCACTAGAGCTGTTAAAAGAAATACCGAAAAATCAATGGTTATGTTGAAATCGATGTTGCGGTGCGGCATTGTGGAGAGGTCTGCACTATACAACGGTATACAGTGATTTTTCTGTGCAACTAACTTAATTGTTTTTTTTTTTCGATTCTCGATGTTGCTGTCGTTGTTTAACTGGCAGCTGAACAACAAGGATACAAGTTTTAAACAAAGGATACTGACCATTTCAATTCAAATTGATATTTAAGTCTATAAAATAATAATAATTAATTTTTGTTTACTTAGAAATGCAATAAAATGATCAAAAGAAAGCCCATATTTCGGGCTTACCTCAAATTTTAATACCGCGAAAAGTAAATTATAAATTAAAAAAATTACAAAGTAAGCTCCACAAAGTTAAATCTCAGGAGTTCAGTTGCTTGTAAAAAAAAAGGAGGTTTAATTGGGGTTACCTTTCTGCACATATAAATGCTATGAAAAAAGTCTTATGGCAACCATAAAATGCACAATTGCCGAACCGCCAATTGAGGACGCAAAATTCTCGCTACATCAACATAAGAGAGGTAAACAGACACACAGACGAGCCGACAGTCAAAGCTAAGAAAAGTCGCCGCAGCAAGCGAAGCTAATTTTATCTAAGTGGGTAAAAGAAATGCTGAGACTGTGCTGCAATGTCAGGCCCCATTCCAGAAGTAATCCCCCAGCAACCAGAATGCTCGCAATGCTCAGCTTTTTTTCCGTTTTCATATTTGTTTGGAGAATTTTACTGCTAGCTGGGGAGCCGCTGAAGTTTGGTTGTAACTTCAAAACAAAAGGACACAAAAACCAGTGAGGACGATTGTCCATTCGAGTACCGAAGATTTGATACCCTTTCAGACTGAAAGCAGAAAATCGATGTTACAAGCATCATGTAGCTTGATATTGCAAAGTTTTTGGTTTGATTTTAACTTATTTTTGGATAGTATTATTTAATATAATAGTCAAATATATAGTTGAGATATTGTTAAAATATATGGAGTATAGTTAAGCTTGTCATTGCCAAGTTTATTATTAAAAACCATTATTTTCTTAAATTCGAATGTTTTCTTTTCCATGTGTTACACATTTCATAACAAAATTATAATATTCTTTGCAAGGGTATTAAGAAAAAAACCAAACAAATGACAAACAATAAAAATCGAGTATACGCATTGGTTACTTAAAGGATCAGTGTCTGTGTGTGTGTGTGTGTTTATGTGTGTGGATGCCGTGCCGTGTGATGGCATGTGGCATGAGGGCGTGGCACCGTTTTCAATGTATTTTAAGTGCTTGGCTGACAGTTAAAGTTATTGCTGCATAATTTTCGGCGCTAAACATTTCCGGTACACATAATTACGCGCATAACGAGACCGCAAGTAAAATCTCAAGTGAAAATAAAATTGTGCCTAGCAAACAGAAAAACAGAAATAAACGAAAATATAATATATATACAAGGAAAATCAGAATTGCAGCCGCCGCATGTTGCGATGTGATAAAAAAATGCCTGTTAATGTTTATGCATGCCGCGCCTGGTGCGCAGGACAATTGTCCTGCGGGACGCCGTGTGCCGTTGCCATTTTTGTTGGGGCTTATGGCCAGCCCATTATGGACAACTGCAATGGCGACAATAACGTGCCGTTGATGTTTCACACCTGAGACACATTTTCGGGGAATGTGCGCGTTCCCTCAGAACTCCACCCCGTCCGTGCCACAACCAACCTAACGGAACAGGTGGTTGGCGCAGCGCCCAAAAGTGTGCTATTAAAATCGACTACGCTATAGACACACTCATGTGTATGCATATACATACATATGTATTCAAACATGAGAGAGAGGTTGAATTGCTGCCAAGCCAGTAAATGCAACACAAATTTTGCGGTTTGTGGATATCCTTTTAAGGTGCCAACAACCAGAGCAGCAGTGACAACAACAACAACAAGGACCCGTTTGTCGGCTGTTAAGCTTGTTAGGCATAAAATATGTTTTTGGCAGATTTTATTTTAGAGGGTATTTAATAAATAAATTTGCATGCGATTCAGATTTAAAGCCTTTGCCTATCGAAGCGACTGGCAAATTGACGGCTTTGAATTAATGGGATTTTTTATTTAGACGAATAATATTGGCTGTGTTTAAAGGAAAATTAAAAAACCTATGTGCGGAATTTACATAGCTAACGCCTTTTATTCTCTCTGGATATCTGGATATCTACAATAATTTTATTTTTATTATTATACAAATTTATTTTACTTCTGTTTAATTTAAGAATATGTATTAAAAATATACAGCAAATACCATAAGAGCCTTAGCAATTTTTCAAGGTAAGACAGGCAAAGCCAACTTTAAGCTGAATCCAAGAATTGCATTAATTTTTCCCAGCTGCGAGCTTATCCCAAATAAGTTCTGTGATTATTTGCTTAGACTTTAGGGCCACATTTTCATTTTGGCTTAGTGCGTAAGTGGTTAGACCTTTAAAGCGGGATTCGTGCCGCGCCGTAATTAACCTAGGCACACAAAATGATTTCGTGTATGCCGCTGGCATTTTGCCAATCAAATTGAGCATAAATCTAAACAAAATTCTAGGCTCGGTGGCATTTAGCGCTGCTTGGCCGCGGGCTGATTTTAATTAAACGTGAGAAGCGCAAAATTTAAACGTTTAATTGAAAAACTTTAAACGGGAGTTGTCCCAAGAGAATATAAACGACACTTTTTAGTTGGCTGCCGTTAGGTGTTGGAGCTGACGGTCGTTATAAGGCGTTTTTCTGGCATTCCAACAATGCCACAAGGCAACTTTGACGCACAGTCAAACGAAAATTTTTGAGCGACAGTTTTTGGTCGTTGGCTGGAATAAATTCGCTATGCCGTGCAAAGTTATCAAGAGCCAACAATTTTGCTGGCAGGAAGGCAGCGAAAAATTATGACAGTTGATAGTTGGCAGTCAGTGGTGTTGTTGGTGGTGGTGGTGGTGGTGTGGTGTGGTGGTGGTATAGTATTAAAATCACTCATACGCACAGTGAGCTGGCAAAAGCGACTAGCATCAGTTCTTGTTGCCAGTTGCCCTGGGAGCAGCATTAATTGACACGTGATAATTTAATTAACGTGGCTCCAAACGTGGCCAGAGCTAGTGCTAAGCGTCATCATCGCCATCATCAACACCATCGATGGCGGTAGTACCAAAGCAAAAGCTAAAGACACATCTCAGGCTTCTATTTTTCTTTTTTTTTTTTGTATTTTTGTGCCCGTTGAGTCTGCTAATTGGGTCAGCTTTGAGGGCCGGGTTCGGGACCGGGACCGGGACGGGGTTTTGCCCATCATTGTTTGCGCATTGCCATTGGCCACAGGCGCCGCCATTGGTGTGGGTCTGCCATAGAACGCAGTTCTGTTGAGTGTCTTTTAATTACAGCGTGCGGCCCTTGTTGGCAAAAGGGATTTTCTTGTTGTTTGCCGATGACGCACCGTCACAGTTTTCCACTTCGCTACGTTTCAGAGCAGCAATGTATGCAGAGATAATTGACATCAGCTCAACAGCTGAACAGCGCGTTGGAGACCTTCGTCAGCCTTCCACGTGCCCCTGTCCCACGCGTACATCATAAACTACATGTGCCTTGAATAAACTAAACTTAGCCTGAAACTAAGGGTGTTCCCTGGCTCCGGCCCCTACTGAATTCAGCAGCTGCGTCAGGCTCCAGCTGTATTGTCGCTCAAACGATATGAACTTAATGATTATGTGGGAGCAGGCAATGCACTGAAATTTATTTGTATTCCTTAAATATTAAGAGGAAATTTTCTATATATATATATGTTTTTAAATGGAATTTTTTATCCACCCTTCGGCTGCATAATATGGTTTATGTTTATTGTTCGACTTATATTGATAAACAAACATATACACCTACGTGTTTAAAGCACCTCAAGGCTTTAACCTGACGGCAAGCGGCACTATTGTTGATGTTGTTCTTGTTTTTATTATTCACTTTTGATAGCCCTATTTAACTATAATTACAGTTCAAGTGCTTTTCCGCAGTTGTTGTTATACATTGGGGTCTGATGTTTTAAACTTTGGCTCCCCTCTTTAAAATTCCAACAAGTACATTTTGTGAAATTAAGCCCTTAAAACTTGCTTTAATTTTTTGCATGGACACTAATTCTTGAACTTACGCTGTTGGCTTACAAGTTATAAAGTTCACAGCAAATGTTTTAACAGTTGAATATTTAAGAATTTTCATATACTTGCATTCATTAAAATATAAATTATGACCCCATAATAACTAGCAGAGATTTCATATATAGGGCAGTAAACAGCTTTGATTAGAATGAGTTAGTTCTTAATACGCGTGTTTATCCACACTTCGCTTTTAATAATCTAAAGCTATATTTATGCGATTAAGCCCATAAACTTTGTCAACGAGCAACAACGCACAAAAGTATGCTATGATCATTGACCTACTTTAACAATGGACTTCGCTGAAGTATTTTTGAACAAAAATTGTATTTTACGGACTGCTTTTGGAAAGCTTTATGCTATATAGGATTATTTTGAAAATGAATAAATAAACATGTAAAGTGGTAAGAAATAGTTTGTGCAATATTTCATGGAGAGGTATAACTATTGCTCTTCTAATTTGTGCTAATTTTTTGTACTTGTGTAATTTGATATTTTAATATTTTACCACAATTGGGCTTTCGAATATAGGCTCATTAAATTTAAAAAATGAAATTTATTTCAATTGATCGTTAAGCCATTTTTATAAAAGCCTTAGAAATCACATCAAGATTTGAGAATATTTACAATATTATGACCACGCCAACTCCCGCCTCCGAAAATATGAAATCGATATCGTGTATGTATGTGTGTAAGGCTAGGTCGCAACTCAGTTCAGGGCATATCATAGTTGGGAACACCCGACTAGTTTTCATTAATCTTCCTAGTTTATATTTATTATTTCATTAAGTTACACAGTTGCAAATCTATAGCTAATAGCTGCAGATAGTAACTGTTTTAGCCCACTGTGCTGCAATGTGGCAAATGGGCTGAGTCAAAGTTAAGTGTCGCTTGAGCCTTTTTAAATATAGACACACAGTGACGCTCACAAACAAATTCTCGTACGCATCATTGCCAACCAGTTCGTCTCCTCCAGCATTGAGTCCTTCGTCCTCCCGTCACCACAGTCAACTGACAACGCCGCTGGCAATTGTGTTGAAATTTCCAAGTGCTGGCTGGATGCCTCGCATATGAGTGAAGTAGTTGCAGTTGAATGCAAATATTAACAGCGCAAATTTTCTGTTGCATAACGTGAAAATTGCGGATGCATTCCATGTTTGACAGTGTCCGTGTATCCGTACATTCTGTATACACATTTATTGTAAATAACAGTGTGTGCCATTTGTTGCTGCTTTTTAGAGATGAGAGCAGGACAAACACTAAATGGACCATTTTAAGTTGAAATAACATTTATATTTGAATACAATTTTCATCTTTTGTATATATAATATTCGAAAAGCACGACACGCACTCATTTCTATCGGGTTTCCCTGTGTGTGTAACTCAAATACATCAATAAACATATTGTTGTTTTTTTCGATTAATATAGTTGTATAGTTTGTTTACTCTTGCTGGAACATTATGTTTGTGTTCTTAATTTGATTACTACAATATTTAATTCTTTATTATTTTTTTGTTGTTGTTTTTTTTAATATGACTATATGTATTGTAGGTTTTTAAATATTTACTAGCTTTTAATTATTTCATTCAATTTATTATAATTGAACAGACAGGCGAATCCGTACACATTATTGCTAAAAATAATATTTTAAATTATTACCTTTTCTATATGCAAGTTTCCTAGCTTAAATTATTGAAACTTTTGATTAGAGCTAAAACAACAAGCCATGGGATGCAGAATAAGACTTTCAGCTGACCGCTAATAGAAACAAACGAGTTAGCCTAGAGCAGAGAAATGAGAGCTGTGGTATTAATAATGAGGCCAACAGATGCTGGCAATTTCATAAAATTTAATTAATGCCGGCATATGGTAATGAAATGCCGCAGTTTAGAAAAATGACTGGCACTATTAAAAATATATTAAAACCGTTGCAAGATGGGTAGAGGAGGCGTGGCAGCATATGCAGTCAATGTCGCAGAGAAATGTTTGTTCTTTCAACAGCTGAAAAGGATTTGATTGTTAATTAAATTAAATCCGGAAAGCGGGTATCTTATGGCACCGCTTAAGAATAATTTAGGTAATCAACGGTCAATGTTAATGTGTTTGCCATGATAATGCGACTAAATGCAGCCTAGTGGAAGAGCGCCATTAATTACTAATGCCCAGCTGACTTTGACTTGTTTGCGGTTGCTTGATTAAATTTTAGCTGTATGTGGTAATTATGACACCTCAACATACTTGCACTACTCTACACACACACACACAAACACACACACACACACACACACACACAGGACAACAAGACAATGCATTTGGTTGAGTTGTCATTAAGCAGACGAGCGAAGGCTATGTTTGAAACATTGCACAATCAGCGTATTAAATAATTAAGTGCTTAATTAAATGGTGACCAGCTACAGAAGCAGCTTGTAGAAGGCTATATAAAATCCTGATTGTATTTCAGTCCCTTTCGGTCTGTGAGGCCAGGGCATGAACTAATTTTTGTATTGTATTTCGTGTGCTAATGGCGCATACAAATGCGAACAGTTTTATCTGTGGTCATCTACTGGAATGGAAATGGAAATGAAAATGAAAATGCTATGGCATGCACATCACGTGCGGCCTCAAATTTGTAATGAAAATTAAATAAGAGTCAACTACATGAGTGAAATGGTGGCATTTGTTGCTAGTTTGTTGGGGCGCCTGTTGCATGTCTCGTGGATTCGCTCATTAACTCGTATAACGATTAGCCCCGAGCATTATATATGTGTGTGTATGTGTACATGATTATTGATACACGACGGGGAATAGGTGATACGTCTGCAAAGTCAGCTAATGACTGTAATTAATTATAAGAGAAGCAGTTGGCGGTGAATATCCAGGAATTTAGTCTGAACAGATAGGATACAAGTTCGTAAACCATGTTAGCGTATTAGAATATTATATGAAAAATAATTAAATTATAGTAGTTGTAATAGTAAGATTAATATCAATAATATTAATAATTATGGTAAGTATAATTAAAATTAACAGATAAATGTATAGATACAGGTACTCTTTCAATAACAAAAACTGAATGATAAACATACAGTTATACCGATTCACAGATACAAATATAAATACAGATACATGTACCCTTGCAATAACAACTCAGAGAATAATAAAGAAATAGTTAAGCCGATTTACAGATAGAGCTACAGATACAGATACAAATATAAAAAAAAATACAGACACAGATACAAATAAAAATATAGCCATACTTTAAATTTTTTATTTTTTCTCTATTGCAATTAATATTAAATTTTCTGATACATACTTTATAATTTAAATAATATCTTTCTGCATTCATTCTAAATTCGAGGTATGCAGAATAAAAGGTAATATTACAATTTTGATACGATTTGTTCTTGCGCTAATTTAACTTAAATATATTGAACTGCGACTGATATTTGACGATGTTGCCGAACTCGATGCATTGGATCGCGGTTTGTGGCCGAGTGATGTAATGCGTTTCACAGACCGCTTAATGCGTGGCACACTTTCGTTAATGTATACCTCCTGTACCTGTTGTAGTGCCTCCTGTAGGTCCTTCTGGCTGCAGTGTTTCATAGGAGGTTCCTTCGGATTCTCGTATATTATGAGCTCCATGGGTACACCGATCTTAATCGGCTTTCTGTCCAAGCTTGGATTCGGCGTCGAAAAGCTCATAAACTCATTCACCTCCGAGTCGCGCAGCAGAAGATAGTTGTCCTCATAGGGTAGAAATTCGCTCGGATTTTGATAGCTTGTGTAATTGCGGACCACACGGATGACGCTGCGCGAGTTTAGATAGTAACGATCGTAGACGGTCAGTGTGTAATAAAGTTTGCGAGTTGTTGTGGGTGCCACCAGCCAAAAAACATAGATGCCGGCCTTGTCGGCATTAATTGAGAAAAGCTGACGCTCAAGCTGTTTATCCCTGAGTTGGGCATACCAGGTGGTGCGACAGGCCATCATCATTATGGGCAGATAATTGTCGTATCTGTGATGATCGTTAATCAGGGCAGAGTTCGGATTGCACAGATAGGTGAGGCCTGGCTGGGTCAATGGCTTGTTCATCACGCCGCCGTACATGAGCGTGGCCATGCAGTTGTTAACGCCATATTCATAGCCAGTTGGATCGAAGCACATCACAAGCGGCTTGTGTTCATATATTTCAGAGTTGATGCTGCCAACAGAACGCAGATGCTTGTGCAACATGTGCATCATCATATTGCATGGAAATACTACCTCTTTGCACTTGCCAACTGGACAATTGCCGGGCACTCTCGATAGATTTAGAAGCGCATTTTGTCGTTCAATTTGCTCTTGTTCAATGTCTTTGGCTTCCTGCAACTTTCTTTCCAGGTTTCTTTCCATCTCCTCCTGCATTTGCTTTTGTGTTAGCTTTCCTTGAGCCATGTTGAATATTGAAATTTTTTTTTTAAATCATACCTAGCGTATAAATATATAAGTCGAATCGAAAATGTTCTAATATATTTCAGTTGAAGGATGTCACGTTGCTAATTTGTTCTTTTTTTTTAGCCAACCTTCAAATTTTGTACTCCGTATTACTTGACATGATAGTTTATGTATATATCACTAAAATTAAACAATATCATATATATGAAAATCCGTTAAGTTTTATCTGACTAAGTATTTGTATAAAATAAAGCCAGAAATATTGGATTGCCAAAAATTAAATAAACAAGTGATCCGTTTCGAAGTGAAGGCCTCGGTTTTGATAATTCGGTTTTTAGTGCATAGCCGTTTGTTGTTGTGCATTTAGTTTTTCTCTCTTTGAAGTTGCCAACTTTGGCGAGTACGAAATGAAAATTGGATTGGACTGCAAGTACAAAAAGCAAAAATGGTTGGCATTCAAAACCATTTAGAGAGAGGTGTGCGGGTAATTCGAAAAGTTTGCACATAGTCGCCGAAAACGCACAGCATGCCGAGCACTTCAATTTAAACTTTTGCCCGCCCGCAAATATTTTTTTTTCTTTTTTTTTTCTTTGGTACAAATACTATGAAGATTTTGCTTTAAATTAGACGAGTATGACAGCAAAATGTTTGTATTGTTGTTTTAGTGAGTTTAGGTCTTGGCATTTCGGTTGCGTCTGGCATTGTATCAAAAGGGTCGCGTCTGGTTCTCTTTACAAAAAGTTAATTAATTGCCTCACTAATCGCATTTGATTAGCCAGCCAAGCCAAAGATAACAAAAAGAAAATATGTGTATTTATATAAAAATGTGTGTTTGTAGCTAAATTCGGTTGGGTTCGCTTGCAAGTGCTTGCCAATGCGTCCGAAAATCGCATTACTTTATGTCCGACGAGACGCGCATTTTTTGGTATCCCACTTGGCCAGCACATGTCCAATTTTTGATGTGGGTGCGTGCCACCTATGTCTCAATTTGAGCACAAAAGCCGGCACTCTAATGCCATGAGCTGCAAAAAGGTCGGGTGCTCCTTTTTATAGAAAGAGGTTTTAGTTCGCCTAGCTTCAAAGTTTGCAACAGAATTTAATTCAAAAAATGTTTTCCCACCGCTCGAATTACACGAGTCTCAATAGTTTTTTTTTGTGGCATGCGCCGCCTCCAACTTATCGACACATTGAAGTGAGTTCAAAAGGTGCGTGTCTAGTTTGGAACTTGGCTCTCTATCTTTGACAGCTTCGACGCGCTGGCCGTAAAATTGAGAGACGCCCACTTTTAGGATGCACACAAACGCACAAGAAGAAGCATGGTCGAAAAATTTAAATGGATACGGAAATGGATACGAGTGTAGAGTAGGTATAAAAAATGCCATAGCTGAAAGGGCAATTTAAGACAGGTCAAGTATGTACAAAGAGCAGGTGAAGCATTTTAAGAATTTTTCATATGACAATTTGCATATTGATGGCAAATACTTCACACGACAAAAATTCAAAATGAAATGGCAGCAAAATACAAAATAAATCCAAATAGCATTAGAGCTGTTGGATGAAAATTTTGTTGAAGTTATTAAATTTCAATTGATAGAAATACATATTTGTGATTTTATTAAAAGGCTTCTTCGTTGCCTTATTGTGAAGTTTGCATAGAAATAGAAAGATATATATTTTCTTATAGTTTATTGCTAGTTTTTGAACAATGTCTGCCTTGCTGTCCAGAAAAAATCTTTTTTTCGACGCTATTGAGCTAGAGATATTTTTGGATATACATATACTCGTGTGTACATGAGTCAGATAAAGTGTTAAAGATAATAGGGTGCGTCCACTGGGTCTTACAAATCGATAACACCTGAATACGCAAGTATTTCCATAATTTAAAGCGATGGTATGTAGACAAAGGTCACCGACTGCGACGTTGGTATCGCCACGCCCACTAGAAAGCAAAGGCAAATACATATATTCTTGTACATTTTCTGTTCGCCCACTTGTCCATATAAAAACAATTATTTTGCCGTTATAGAAGCGTTATAGAAACATACAAGTCCAAATTTATATTTTTAAAGTAAGTAAAGCAACAATTTGATCGCTGATTCTGAGGGCTTCAAATTTTAAAACAAGAGTTATGTCAAAATTGACAAAATTTTGACAAGTAAAGCCTTTGGAGCCACAGCTCCCATATTTTAAGCTCCCATAACTTTGTCAAAACTGAACCGATTTTCATGTTTGATGACATTTTGATCATGATTTGTCCTACAAATTGATTCTGCATTTAAAGTATATGCATTTTTA